>NJDC01015563.1:0-41696 GCA_002245475.1 Calephelis virginiensis
ATCGAAACTGTCCCACCCCATAAGGGACGAGTGAAGATATGTATATACATAATGTAATATATATACATGTGTAATTGTACACAGTGTATATAACATGTTTACCATGTTTCGGGAAATCGGGCAAGTTTTTTGAAACAATTCAAAACAGAATATCCAGAACTCAACACTATTCATTCTTCGGTACCAACAATTCCTGTGATGGAATTCTCAAACCGTTGCAGTCAATTTACGTAATGAAAAATTGCTCGTAATAAATAAGTTGGTTCAAGACAAAAGTCCCGACAGGAATCTAGTGAATTCCATTTTGTGTAATGGCTGGAACGGAAACGTTTTACGTCAGTCCTTCCTGACTTATAACTTTAAATTGCTGATACTAATTTTAATATTTTGTGTATAAAAACGCCATCTTGATTTTTTAAGATCAACTACTTTGTTTCCAAACTTTTTAGTGCGCCATCTGTGATCTTTTATCGGTATCATCAATATATTTCTTTGTGTGTGTCAAATGCATTGTAGTGTGGGTAATGTTCAATTTATTGATTTAATGTACTTTATAAGCATTTATTGTTGAAAAATATTAACGTTCTGCACTTCTCCTACACATAAACTATAAGTGTGCCAAATTTAATGCTCCTGCATCCGCGCAATTTTCGTAAAAAGCGGTCCAAAGTTTTGGCACCACGTATTAATATATAGGTTAAAATATCTTATCATTGTCTTATTTACACTAGTTGCTTCTTGAGGTCCCGGGTTCGATCCTCAGGTCGGGCAACAAAATGTTAGAAAATGAATGTTTTCAATTTTCTCATAAAATTAACATTGCCCTGGATTGGATATGTGCCCGGTGGCCGATAGGCTTGCCACCTATCACATTATGAGACTTAGTGTATTCGGCTAGTCGTGGGTGTCCTGGTTGTATATCTCCCAAACCCTTGATATGGGCGTGAAAATACTTTTATTTACACTTTGTTATCTATAACGAGAGCTTGGAATAAGGCGGTAGAGTCTTGCACTCTTTGAGGGTACAAAAAAACAACGAAACACTTCGAGAAAAGGTAATGCCCTTGCGCTTCGCTTGACTCGTCTTGGCGCTACCGTGCCCTTAGATAGACAGATGTTATATGACGGAAGGCCCAAAGTCCTATCGCGTGTTGGCTCACTGCTCCGATGTTGGTATTTGTTCCTATACGGAGCCAAGTGAGACTATTGTACATTATATTACCGTGCACATACCCTACACTTCCAAACAAAGCGAGAGCGTGATCATAGCGAGCACTACAAATATTACGACTAAAATACGTTGGTATATATAAAACCGGGTGTGATATATAATACATGTCACTGTGTTATAGTTGCGGTGTTTGTGATAAAAAAAAATCGGCGTTCGCTTCTTACTAGCTGATTGACGGGAAGTTTATTTCTCCAATGAAACCCCAGAACAACGAGATAATAATCTACAGGGCTATTCATGAATCTCCATATCGTACTAATTGGAAATTGGAGTCGAAAATGTCATTTTAGGTACTCTTGAACACAGTACCATTAAATTATTAGCATTTACTTCCAAAAATCAACGAATCGAACGAATGAAATTATTTACTGTTTATTAACTAAATGTTGATAATTCACAAGTATTCAGTTTAAGCGTGCCTATATCTGATTCCAACTTCTAATTTGTATGAAATCGAGATTTGTTATGATACAAGCAGACTGATTTCGTGATGGTAAGAAATCCACGCCGCTTAGAGACACTAAAGATGGTAATAGTGTGTTACCAATCTTTGGCCGATATGTTAGGCCTCAAGCAAAAGTAAGTATACCTTATCCTCCAAACTCCTCAACGGCAAGCACTGACGTTATGGTACCTGTGTCGTGGCTGTGAAACTCTACCACCTAGTCAGATGTCACAGTGTTAGTGACGATAAGCCTATTCTCGCCATTTAAGAGTTGTCTGGCAGAAAGGTAGATGGTCTATTCTGCAAAGAAGCCCGGACCAACAAGGGAGATTCAATATTAATCCTATTGGTATTAGAGAACTATACTAACTATTGATTACAGAGTCTGACATAAATGATTGTATAAGTATATAGCCTAAAATACTCGTAAAGGATTTCTGTCTTTCTGGTAATAAAATACGGGAAGACTTTCAGACTCGGGAGTAAGGGGATTAATATTAAAACATAAATCAAAAACGAAACGGCTTCATATAAATTTAAATTGTTAACAAATTCAACCACAGCAAAGCCTCTGAACAATTAACACCCTGTTTAATTAAAGCTTATTACTCTTAATGAGGATTGTGGTGTGGCACAATGGAGCAAAATCCGATAACATGATAGCGCTCGCTCTCATCACGATTCACAGAGGTGGCATCCACTAATGGTATACTATCATCGCTTCTTTGATTCATTTTCAGCTTCCACCCAATAACAAAAGACGCAATATACAACGAAATTCCAAATATTATTCCTCCCAACCAACTCCATGAATAGGAATGCTCGATCACTTTAAAAACGTCAACCTTCTTTATATCACTGCATACATAACTCGATCCTAGCGTGGTGCAGCAGATTTTAACATAATACTTATCAGCTTCAAGTGATTTCACTAAAGTGCTTGTTTTGTTACCAGATACACACCAGATTTGTGGTTGGATATGAACTACATCGTTTATCTTTATACTAGGAATCACTTCTAAAGTGTATGATAGAAGGGGTCCATTTGTAACTTTTGGAGGATTCCATTTTACTGATAAGTAACCTGAATCATTTGCACTGGCTTGAATAATTGTTGCTGCATCTGCGCTTTGTGATGCTAAAGTCCTTACACTTTCTGATGACGAGCGACTGCATTTCTGGCCAGTACATGCTCTTAGCCTGAATTTATAATCTCGATATGGAGCTAAATTGCTTACTTGGTAGGTGTTTTTTGGTGCTGATATATTTATTGCCATGGAATGTACAATTCCTGATTTTGTTTTGTTACTAGGTCGATCGGATTCTTCATAGTCACAGCCGCGAAAAGCGTCATATACATCAAAGTATTCTTCAACTAAAGCCCCTGGTGTTACCGATGCTAAAACACCGCACATAGATTCGCAACCTTTATCATAATTTCTTGGTGGTCTCATAACTTTCGCATGACGATAATAATCTATTTCAACCACATTTAAATCAGTAGATAAACAATGATCATTTATTGCTATTGAAGGCATATCTATAAGATATACATCTAATTCATAGTGAGTTATATGAGCTTTGTAATCTTGATGATTAACCCATCTCATAACAATTGCTTCTGAAGACTTAGCTACTAGTTCTAAAATAAAAGGTGGTTCGGGTTTCCCCACAGGTGTCGTAAAATTCACTACGGCACTACGAGCAAGTCTTCTTGAAACTGGGTCGTACTTTTCTACGCATAATGCATACGTTGAAGCTGGATGTAAACATGGTAAATTTACTTCAGCTTTTCCATCTGTTATATTATGAGAAATACTTATGGCATTCCATTCTGTTTCACTACACGTCTCAGGTACAATAGAAGTATTAAAACCTAAAGGGACTTTTACGTATAATACTGTGTAATGTACGTCATGAAGAGATGTCGGGTAAAAAGTTGCCACAGCAGATGTTTCGTTTGAAACTCTGATTTTTAAATCTAGATTTACTTCTTCACAACCTCCGCTGTACCCGTTCAAGCCTTGAGAGAAATCTATGTCTACAGGCGATTTCGGGAATAAAGGTTTTAACTTTTCAATTTGGCTCATACAAAGCATTGGATTTTTATATATCGAAAACGTACCATTGTCGATTTTTAGATTCTTAGTAACATTCGGTGGAAAAAGAGCTTGAAGGGAATGCATGTTATACACAATTAAACTATATTTTCCGTTATAAAGTTCTTTACCCCTTATACGCTGTAAAGATGGTAGGAAATCTAAAGTTGTCATGGACGAACCGGAAATTATTACATAATCTGTCACTTCCTTAATATTTTTCAAATAAAATCGAAGTTCGTTCACCACATTTGGTATTGATCTTACATGGACAGACAAATAACCCTTTACGTAGACACATTTTTCAGCTCCTTGTATGGACGCTAATGTATGAAGTCTCAGATTACCGCACGTCTGTAAAAAAATACTATGGATAAATCTGACAATTTATTTACATATTTATTATATACTAGCTGACCTGGCGAGCTTCGTACCGCTTGATATTTATAGCTACTAACAGTTTGTGTGAACAAAATTGAAGTGTAAGTTTTCCCACTTTTCCTGCAATTTTCTCAGTTTTTCTCCGTAAGTGATCCTTCTTCTGACATTAACCAACAATTCTTCTGACAATAATAAACAAACCAATAACAAAAAAATAATTAGCATAATCATTTCATCCGTTAAAGTTTGATGCGATGTCCACACGACATGAGATTCATTTTTATATAACTATATGTAGAAAATAGATTGCTAGCGGATGTCAGCGTCCTCAAGAGTGTATTAAAATTATGACATGTGATCAAAGTCTCTGATTTGATCACAAACTGAATGTAACCCCAAAGAAAGTATGTATGTTATTTGTTTTTCTTATGTATACATGTTATTTAAAGATATAAGTACCTGGATGTTTTTTTTTATAAATTGTGTTTTTTTTTATTATATTTAAGTACGACCCATAATGTAAAATTTCTTAGCAAACACTCATTGATTTCGTGTCATCTACTGAAACAACTTTATTGCTCACAAAAATAGTATTATTATTCGCCAATAGATGTCAGGAAGAGATATATTTTTCAGTTTAAACACGAACAAAATTTTCAGTTTAAACACGAATAAAATGACATTTTCTAAAAATTATTCCTATCTAGATCGATTTATCGCCCCCGAAACCCCCTACATACTAAATTTCATGAAAAACGTTGGAGCCGCTTCCGAGATTCCAATTATATAGATATATACAAGAATTGCTAATTTAAAGGTATAAGATTACTTAGACGCTGTCATAATTTATCCAGCTGAGATCTAAGTAGATGTTCATCACACAAATTAATGTCAATTTAATTTATGAATAAGCATGTGATTTCGTACTTATTGTTAAAACTATTATTCAAGTTCTCATTCATTCACTCATTCATTATTTCAATAATGACTGCCCTGTTTGAAATCGAACCCAACTTTCGCGGATGATCGGTGGCGTAAATACGAAACAATGTAAATTCGACTGGCATTCTATTTTCTTTTGTCGATAGTAAACTGACATTACCAATATTATATTGATGGTTCATCACTATTATGTCAAACCAACCATCATAGCCAGTTGTTACGACCAAGGAGGTGGTATGATTAATATTTTTGTTTTGATAATTGAAAAAATAAATTAATTTTATAATTCAAATCTGAATATACTTTGTTAATGATTATCGATTTTTGTTATGGTATGTAAAGGCAATCAAGCAGACAAATTTCATTATTATGATGTACCAAGTGACACGAAGTGGCAGACTGTCAGCTCCATCTTAAATCATAATGGCGAACGTAACTACTTATTTTTTGTTATTAAAAGCAAGTAAAACAAAAGATCTAGATTACAATCATATAACTAGTCATAAAAGTATAACGATCATACTAACCACTTGACAATTATTGCACGGCTGGCAAGTGGTGTTTCCAGGTTGTTTTTCTTGGGCAAAGTTGTCAGGACACTCAGACACACAAGAGCCATTCCACGCCCAACGATCCAGGTGGTGACACTCGTCGTAGGTGATGCAGTAATTAGTCGACGACAATAAGAGCCTACAAATAGATGCATTTCAATCCCATACAGTCAATTGTACACACTTAGCATGGAATTAACCTAAAGTCGCTTCAGTGCTCGCCATCATCGTGTTCCGTGCTGAATACCGGGATAGCCGGTAGAGTTTAAGAGAGAGAGAAAAGTAACGCAACAGTAGCTTCATTGGTGTTAATGCCTATTAACACCAAACGATTATCTCTTAAAAAAAAGAGAGCCACTAATTTTTCGCTATTTATTTGTTTTATTTATTCTTTATCACACAATATTAATACAATATAGATATAAAATAAAAACATTACAAAAACAATTACAAGTAACTGTTTTATCACTCAAGACAATCTATGCCATACAACCAAGAAAGACGGAATATTGAACAGTCAAAAAAAGATTAAAAGTAAGAAGATAACAACTTTGTACGTAACAAAACTAAAGAGAAAAAAACATGTAAATCTATGTAAGCATATAAAAATCAATTGTTGTTCATCAGTCTCGCTAAGACTCGAGAACGGCTGAACCGATTTAACTAAATTTGGTTTTGAATTCTTTGTTTAAGTCCACGAAAGGTTCAAAAGAAAAGAAAAAACTGCGAGGAGAAAGAAGAAACTAGGAAAACCTGGGGCCTCAACAATACTCAGATATACATATATACATACATAAACTATATTAATACATATCCATGAAATCATACTTGACAAGAGTAATAAAATAATAACAAATCAATACTATAGAGCGAACAAAAACAAATATTAAAATAATTAAGTTAAGTAATTATTAGTGTAACGCTCGCTGACCGCATTCGTAACATTGAGATCCGAGAAAGAGTGGGATTGAAAGAAAGTGTTGGTGTTAAAATGCGAAAGGGATTGCTCCGCTGGTTCGGTCATGTGGAAAGAATGACAGATGAAAGATTGACAAAGCAGATATACAATGCGAATGTGGATGGATGTAGGTACCCGGGGAGACCAAGGCTGACATTTCACGATCAGATCAATCGGATATTATCCGAGGGTGGTGTCAAGAGTCTCCGAAACCGGCGTGTTTGTATGAAAAGGGTTATGAATGTGAAGGAAGCAAGACAGGTTTGTCAGGATCGTGAGGTCTGGCACTCGATACTCTCTGCCTACCCCGTAAGGGACTTGGCGTGAAGATATGATATGATATGATAATTATTAGTTGATAAGTTTCATGAAACTCTATAGTCTCAGAATTACGAATATCGTTCCATAGTTTAACAACAATTACGGCGAAAAGATGGAGCAGAAAAGTTTGTCTTAATTAATGAAGGAAATAAATCAGAAAATCCGTCTGCTTGTTTGCCTCCCAATATCATAAAAAATAATAATAGTAAAGTCGATTCTCATGATACTTGAACTATATTCAGAGACATGGTTATATTTTCTAAACCAAATATGGTTCAATGGTGGTTAAGCAGAAATTTCAAGTGAATCTATTTTAAGTGGCAATCATTCAAAATGAATAACATACGTCAGCATATTCGTTTAACGGTAATAAAAAAGTTTGACCAAATCATTGGAGCCAATCGGTATGGTTAATAAGCAAACATCTTACGTATCCTTGGGACATTTCGACACACATTTTCCCTGATGAGTATATTCTCTACACAAAGAACAACTAGCTGGATCAGTCTTGCGGCATCCGATGCACTGGCTGCTGCAGGACTCGGCCTCGGGACCCTCCAAATAACGTTGACATTTCCTACAAAAACACATAAAATAAAAAAAAATGAAACAAAATAAAAAAAAACTTTATTTACATTGGCTATACGAGTGGTATTTATGAGCGTTGACATTTTTATAAACTAGCACTGAATCGGAATCGCGGCCATACATTGAGAAGATCCGGCGAAATGAACTTGGCGGGCTTGGCCTTTTTAAAATAGGTCAAAGTTTCGGGAGATATGAGATATATTTCTTACATATATAAATATTCACAACAAAAACTTGCAACCCGAAAGTCGTTGCTGTCTCCTTACGCTCTTTTTATTTAAAATCGTCATCGTCATCCTGACATTTCTCCCGGTTTCCTACCTTACACATAACCTTTAGACATAAGCACACACACACACACTTTCCTGCTCTTCTTTTTCCACTAAGCACAACTAGTCAGCGTTTCATGTGTCAAAGTTTGTAACCCACCTCATCCGCCTAATTTTGCTCCGGGCGGTCCGGATCCCCTCTGTAGCATGCACCATCTACTTTCCTGTCTGTAATCTCGTAAGAGGTAACCAAAGGTTAGTAGGATCCAAAGCATTAACTTGTCCTGCTGCCATATTAACAAGTCCATGTTATGTGATAGCCGGTAGATTTGTATATTACGCCTAGCACCCAGGTCATATGACAGCGATGCACTTTCTAAATTAGGCGTGTAAAAGACCGCAGTTGTCTCCTACAATAAGTCTCCTTTTCACATACAAATAAACCTGTTTTTGTTTGACTTACAATACTTACCTAATATTCCAACAGTGGTTTGTCAAAGGATTCCTCGTACAAGTGCAGGCGGCCTTACAATTAGAATACATGTCTGGGTAGATGTCAGGTGCGCTCAATACATGACGGGATCTAGGAGCAATGGCATTCCAGTCGATGGTATCTACGAAGCAAGTGTGTGGCCCACCCCAGATAACTACGCCGCCTCTGTCGATCTTAAGGAGGTTGTATAAGCCAACCTGCAAATTATAACGTGACTAATAAATAAATAAATATCCCTGGCCAAGTTACACAAATTGAATCTAGCCCCAAAGTAAGCTAATTATTCTTATGTTTGTATAATGGGTGTTAGTGAACGATTCTAACACATAGAAATACTCAAATTAATACCATAACAAATATATAAACACCTAGACCTAAAAATTCAGACGTCTAAATGTTCATCACATAAATGCCTGCCCCCGTGGCCCAATCGGTAACCGGTGGGGTTAGGCGTGTACGCTAGCCACTCAGTTAACGAGGCGGTCAAACGTGCGTGACTAATAATATAAGAATTTTATGTTCAACAAAAAAAGTATCTTCACGCCCGTATCCCAGAAGAGGCACAACCTGGGCACCTACGGGCCACGACTAGCCGAAGACACTAAGTCCCACAATGTGATAGGTGGCAAGCCTATCGCCAACCAGGCTAATATCCAATCCCAGGCTACCTTATTTTTTAATAGAAAATTTAAAATATACATTTCCTAATTTTTTGTTGCCCGACCCGGGAATCGTACCCTGAACCTCAAGAAATCAAGTCTGACACCGGACCGCTACACCAAAGAAGCGATAAACAAATAGGCATAATAATCTCCCTTACATGATTTTTTCACCGGGAGTGAGAAAACAAAGTTAATAGATATAAAAAAAATCATCATGATATGATTAGTGGTTTCTGAGTTAAACTTAATAATGCATAAATGTTTGCCTATGTTGACGACATCGTCATCTCGGAATCATTATCTAAATTTCAAAAAAAAGAGGTATATCACGACGTGGTAATTAAATCATTGTTTTTTTTTGTAGCTTTACTTTGCTTAATTATTGTTTAAGAAGCATAAGGTATACTCTAAACCAGAACTAGATTTTTGCAAGCAAGACGTAGAGCAAATACGGCAGGTGTAAAATCAGAAAAAAACCTGAGCTAATACTGCGTCCCGAGAGCTCGGGAGATTAATCATTATTACCAGTCTCCCGGATGTTTCGGTAACCTTTACTGCACCCTGGAAACCTAATAAGCGGAAATTGTTTTATATCAGCCAAAGAGTAATGATATGTGTCAAGTAGCTTGCGATATTTACCATTTATTATGTTACTGGTATACAACAAGGCTACAAATAACCTAAAGTATTGTGATACTTGTAAGGTAAATAAGATCGTTGGTAAGTAGCTCCACGTCCATATCCCCGAAGAGGAAAGTAGAGCTACAACTAGGCTTTCTACAATTAGATAACATGAATTAAAGTAAGTTCCACTATGTAATAGGTAGCAACCTGTCGCAAAAAAGTCTGACACGATATTTTTATTAAAAATTAAAAAGCATACTTTGTGAGTTACCCTACCCGGAAATTGAACCCGGTTACTCATGTAATCAATGCCAACATCGGAAGAGAAAACCACAGATGCGATTAAACAATATGAAATTTGATTGATTTCTACGAAACTGAGACCGATTTTCAACATATTTCAGACGAGAACCACAACTATCAAGCCATTGTTTACTTAAGAAGTTTAGATTAGATTAGTTCGCAGTAGTACTCGAACAAGCAACTTAAAGGCCCTTTTCTAATTTCACGCTGGCCAAACTAACAAAACACGGGAAACGGGTGTTTTATTGAGATGTTACTATACGAAAGCGTATTATGTACCTAAAATGACTATTTTGATCAAAGGCCTGTGTGTGCGGGCCCTTACAACGGGAGTGTCCGTATTTTAGGCACAGAATCTGCAATAGCACTAATGTACAGAAGACGCACTTTCTAATACAAAGCAGGTATAAAATAAGCATTTTTTTATGATATTAAAAGGCAAACAAGGAGACAGATTTCCTAATAGCAAGAAATTCACTCCGCCTAAAGACAACAAAGGTGGTAATGGTGCGTTGCCTCCCTGAGGCTGGAATGTTAGGCCTCCAGCAAAATTAAGTTTAACGGTTATCTTCCCAACCGGAACGCGTCAACGGCAATCACTGACGTTATGGCGGCAGGGTAAGGCGGTGGTACGAATCCGCGCGAGTCGCTGCGAAGCTCTACCACGTAGTCAGATGTCACGGTGTTAGTGACGGCAGGGTGACTTATTTTTAATTCCATAAGGGTGAAGTTTCCTGATCAGAGTACCATGGTTAACGCAATCAAATGCCTTGGACAAATCACAGAATACATCGAGTGTTCTTCAGCTTCATAAATTTTCTTTAACAATTCAACACCAGCATCGACTGTTGATCTACCCCTTGTAAAACCAAATTGTTTATTATGAAATAAATCTAGTAGGTTAAAATGTAATAACATTTTATTAAGTATATTTTTTTCAAATATTTTACTAAGGGTAGGCAGAACGGAGATAGGTCGATAGTTAGTGGGATCAGACGAACTTCCAGATTTATATAAATTTAATAATATAACCTTACTAATTTTCATTAGGTCAATCCAATCCAGAGCAACATTTTTTTTATTAGAAAATTTGCAAACCTCATTTTCTTTTTGTTGCTCGACCCGTTAATGGAACCCGCGACGTCATGTAGTCAAGTCCAACACCTGAACCGCTGGCGCACAGAGGCGATTCATCAGTTTAGTACTTACAATAGGAAGTTTATTAAAAATGGGGTATCTAAAAAAATCCTGGAAAGAATATTTTTAATTGCTTGTTTGGAAAATGTTTTTTATAAATAAAATAATGAATCTGAATTAAGGTACAAGAGGTATACAATGTACAGACGTTGGATCGTCTGTTCATTACCTGGATGAACTACTTGGTTATCAGGTATAAATAAATATGCCTATGGCAGGTACTTTTACTTGATTGTATAATAGAAAAAAAAACAAAATAAGCGCTGCTTTATTGCGAACACGTCTTTAAAAAATCATCTAAAGCAGTTTCAAAAAATTGTAAAACGTCTGAAAAAAAACTGGAATGACGAAAACTCTTTTTTAAAAATGTATAAAAATTGCTATGTTTAATACTTTAAAAAATCAATTGCTGTTAGTTAGTCACACTAAAATTCGAGTTCAGTTGGACCGATTTTTCTAAATTTGGTCTTGAGTTATTTCTGAAAGTCCAGAAAAGGTTTAAAAGAAAAAAAAGAAAAATTTCAAGGAAACTAGGCAAAATATCATTTTAAGTTTTCCCTTATAAATAGTATAGGTGGAACGAAGTTTGCCGGGACATCTAGTTTATTATTAAATTTGTTTAATTTTATTATCGATGAATGTAGATTTAGATTCGAATCTTCTACTTTGAAGTTTATGTACAATAAACGAGAACTACTCCCTACAAAATGCGTTGCAGATTTTTTTTACATATGTTAATATTTTGTTTTCGATATAAATAAATAAATTTATAAACTCGAAAAGTTAAATCCGATTCGGAATACAGAAAACATAATTGACATGAAACATACAAGCCTTACTTGTGTACGTCAGTAATAATATTAAAGAATATTACCGGATCGGAACTGCGGAAGACGAAAACTTGCTCAAATCCAGTCAAAGATTATTTTGTAGCATCTAGTCTGATCACCGCGATGGGCGAGTGGTTAACGTACATGCCGAACCGCGAGGCTCAATAGAGGCAGGCATTTGAATGATAACAAAGATACTCTGTATTTCCGTTTCTGAGTGTTTATTAAATTTAATATACTGGTAAGTATGTAAGTACGTTCACTGGCACCAAAACAGTACTAGCATTACATTTGCTTACTTTGGGGTTAGATCAATTCGTGTAATTTGATCGACCCTCAAGTGGGAGGCTGTTAGACTTGACTTATTAGTTCGATCTCTGGTTGGGCAACAAAAATAAAATGCGTTTTTTTCAGTTTTCTACTAAAAAAAAATTTTCTCGGGATTAGCTATGTGCCCGGTTTGCGTTTCCCTATAACATTGTGGCACTCTACAAGTTGCAAAATGCCCCGGTTGTGCCTCTGCCTACCTATTCGGATACCGAAGTGAGGATGCTTTTTAGTCTGCCTACAGAGATATTCTACATGTTCCCTGTTCTGAAATTGTCTACAACTTATATCCATCGTCTCAGACCCTTTACCGTGACATAAGATAAAACGCAAGCAATCACTATTACTTAGTTGACATCCTCCGCACATATCCAAAGAAATTTTCCAGTAGGTATTGTCCGTACAGTACTGGAATACTCTACCATAGTTTTTCAGAAAAAAATATACCCTAGAAGTATTTAAACCAAGAGTTAATATGCATCGTAAGGGTTAAACTAAATTTTAATAGCAGTTAATGTGCAAATAAACGACTTCAATTTCAATAAAAATAAATCATCTACTTACTTAAGAAAAAACAAAATGAAGTATTTTCCTTGATCATCTGATATTTCATCTTCAGATCTTATTTCTATGGAAATAGGACTATCACGGGCATAAGCTCTTGAAAATAAAAAAGTATTTTTTGACTTCCTTTATGGACAGTTACTTTACTCTTTGTTTTTGACATCCGTTCAAAAATTACTTAACATGAGTCAATTAACATGAGTTTAACTTTTATAGGAGTTTTTTTTATAGGAGTAGATCGTACAACCTCCTTTTTTGAAGTCGTTTAAATAAAGCGTGATTTCTAGAGTATTGAATCACGTGAAAGGAGACAAGAAATTAACGCTGTGGTTTCAACTTATTTTGCATCATCTTGTACAAAAAAGAAACAATATTAGTGTAATACCGAATGTAGCTAAAAAATTACGCCCGTTTGACTTTACCCTAAAGCCACTTTCTATCAGACGTCATTACATTATTACATTACACTAGTGGTCGCCCATTGGTCGCCCAGTCGACCATAATAAATTGAAATATCTTGTTGATAATAACGCCATCTTCATTTCTCAAGACCAAATACTTTTTTCCAAACTTTATAGCCATCTGTAGCCATCATATAGTGATCTTTTATCGTTATCATCAATACATTTGTTTGTGTGCGTCAAATGCATGGTAGTGTGAGTGATGTTTTATTTATTGATTTAATGTACTTTATAACCACTTTTATTGAAAAATGTTAGCGTTCTGCACTTCACCTACACATAAACTACAAGTGTGCTAAATTTTATACTCCTGCGTCCGCGCAATTTTCGTAAAAATGGCCCCAAAGTTTTGGCATCGCGTATTAATGTTATAGATTACACCAATCAGCGTAAAAGTAAAATACAAATAATTCGGTAAACAATTTAAGCAATTTTATTAAATTCAAAGCTTCTTTTATACTCCATAATTCGACTTCACTCTTTATAATTTATACATATTTCTTGAAACCCGTTGAAGCGCGAAATGGCTTTGATGCCTAATGACTATCGCAGATATTTTTTAGGCCGCTCGTTTCATTGGAAATGTCAAAACAATTAACATTATTTATATAAATAAATTTATCGTGAATTTTATTAAATCTTATTTCTGAAGGTACATACAAACGTACATACATACATATATTATATCTTCACGCTAAGACCCTTTCTGGGTAGGCAGAGAGAATCAAGTGCCAAACCTCACGATCCTGGCACACCTACCTGGCTTTCTCCACATTACCCTTTTCATACAACAATGCCAGTTTCAGAGACTCTTGACGCTATCTTCGGATAACACCCGAGCGATTTGATCGTGGAATATCAACCTATCTACTTACATCCATCCACATTCGCATTGTATATATTTTGACTTGTCAATCTTTTATCTATCATTATTTTTATATGTCCTAACCATCGGAGCATGCCCTTTCTATTTTTTAAGATCCTTCCAAAATACGTGTTCAAATTTTAGACGGAGTTTAGTACATCTAATAAAAGCTATCTAAGTACACACACATAATATAAACTTTTTTTTATCAATATTATAGTGCATTTCGTCATTTGAATCATAATCGAATTTATTTATTTTCTTGCATTAAGATAAAATAATCCGTAAATGACGCATGTATTTATGAGTTTTGTCATTCACCGATTTTACTAAGTAAAACGAAAAAATCATTCAATGTGTTATAGGTCAAATGAGATTCAAACTTGCTATTATATTAAAAACGAAAAGTCATTTAAATGACGATTTTTTGTGTGAATTATCTTTAATTAGATGTACTGAACTCAATATAAAAATGTGATACCTTTTGTGGTATGACTAGCTGACTCGGCAAGCATTGTTTTGAGAAGCGTATCAACCTTCTGCATACATAGCTTGCGACTTTTTCTCTTAGACTAGAATAGAATAAAAATATTTTTATTCCTATTCACCGTACAGGAGGCACTTGTGTCGAGTCTATATAATACTAAAAACTACCACCGGATCGGAATGCGGCCACACACTGAGAAGATCCGACAATAAATTCAGCATTCTGTCTTTTTTTCCTTATTCTCTACAAATTAATTATTATTACATCATACATTATTACTAGTAAGAAATTGGTATGAGGAGCAATTAATCCCAAGCACTCTTATCCGACAGATATTCAGCAACGGTATAGTAACCTGTGATAGTAACCTTTTTTATACAATTTCACTTTGACACATTTTTTTATTTATTTAATGGCAGATCTTTCTGTATATAATCGGGAAGTTTATTGTAAAAGCGTATACATTGGCCCATGAAAGAATGACTAACTCTGTGGAGACGGGACACATGCACAGCATGATTGTTTTTATTCCTCGTATTTACATTATGTATATCACATTACCCGTATTAGTCCGGATTCCTGTCTAGAATAGACGATCTGCCATCTTGTCTGGCAGCTCGTAAGGGACAAGCTTTGGTTAAACGAGTCGTTACCAACAAGAATATTCGAGGTAAAGTGTAGTGCATCAAATTGTCCAGTACCTTCTGTTCACTAGGAAATGTCCAGATTCCACTTGAGAAAAGGGTCTGGGCATATCTTTGGTTAACAAAACTTAAAGATAATTAATATGAATGGAAAATCAACAATAGTTGATATCGGTCATTCCCGCATGTCACCCCCTAAGTTGTCCCTAAGTGTTGTTTAAGTAACTTAAATAATTTATGTTACCTTTCCATCATACAAATTAACAATATATTACTCATATTAAATTAAACATATCAGATTCATATTTTTATTGCGTAAATATGATCACGTTTCCGAATTTCGTGCTAAGCTCATGTGGTTGCCTATTAACATTCGCCGGAACTGCCATATCCTGTCTCTTCTGTACTCTAATCTCTTTGATCCATTTGGGCTTATTTATTTAAAGGAGAGATTTAATTTCTGTAACAGTGAGGTAAAATTTCTCGGGTCCAGTGATAATTACACTCTTCAAGTTCCTTCTCGTAACACTTGTTGTTGACGTTCTTTTACCTCGCAAGCACTGAGGCTTTGGAATTCTCTTCCCGTAGATATCAGGAGAGCTCCAAAAATTAATATTTTCAAAAGTTTTCTTTTGAAAATGTAAAAAGTCAAAATTGATTGTTGATTCATTTTTTGCTAAAAAAATGTAACTTTCGTAAATATGTAACTCCAAATAGTTCTTTTTCTATCTAAAGTTAATAAAGAAATGTTCATTTCCATGCATGTAAAGATATTGGTTTTCATGTTAGTTTTTTGACTAGAGTGACCAGGGGGTTGTTTTCTGAATTCCCGCTTGTCCCCCCCGGGGGATAAATTAGGATGTGACATGCGGGAATGACCGCTTAAGAGACAATCCAGCTGTTTTAATACTTGATGAAGTTATCATGTTAAATCTATAGAATTTTCAAATAACACATACTATATTACATTTAAACCATATTTTACTACATTTAAAACTAAAAAGTAATATAAAACTTAATAAAGTAATACCATTAGGAATCTGTTGAACTGGTGTCTTTGGAAGTGGCTTATATAACAAAAAACAAATTTCGATGTCAATTGTATATCTAAAACTATTTCAAAATATTTCATTTTCTATCTTAAGCACTTCTTGCTTTGTCAGCTCAATCAGGTAGCTTGCGTAGCACTTGAGTTGTATTGCCATTTGCCTAATTCTTCTATTTAAGTTGCTCCATAACAACTCGATTGGATTTAGTATGCAGTAGTATGGTGGTTAACGTAGAACTTGGTGTCCACAATCTTCAGCCATTTGGTAAAAAACAAATGATTTTTGAAATGAATTCTTTTTTAATCGATTTAAAAGAGCATTTTTGTTACATTTTTCGGGAAATAAAATGTTATTCCTTCGTAGAAATGATATATTGTCCTCCTTTTTGGTCGACTTTGGTGTTATTTTTAACAACTTATCGCTTTCTCACGGTCTGAACATTTTAACACTACACTTTTTTTAATAAAACTTCGCTTAATGTACTAAAAAAGCGTTGATTGCTAACACTCGATTTACTCATAAGGTATAACAAATACGCTACTCTCGCAGGTAGAAAATGCATGTAAAAAGGATCAAACTCAATTGGTTTACTAGTCATTCCAGGTTTATGTCTCCTAACTTCGAGCTCCATCATCACACTAGCTCAGTTGTACCAGCACTGCAAAGTTTTACATATGTTCAAAGTAAAATCACGTCCGCTTTCACATTCATAAAAATTGTTAAAAATTTCGGTCATCTGCTAAATAGCTACGATGCCACTACGACAGACACACACACACACACACATACACAGACACGTCGAACTTATAACACATTTTCCTTTTGTTACCAGACCGGGTGATTGAACCGCTAAACCACAAACCACAGTGGCGACGTATCTTTAAATTATATTATACTAGCTTCCACTCGCGGCTTTGCCTGCGTAATACATATTTATATTTTTGAAGTTATACTTCTTTTGGCGCGTTAGGAAAAAATGATGAGGGTAAATTTTTACGATGCGCGCGCACACCGTCACGAAAAACCGACATGATGAAGTTAGCTATGAAGTTAGCTATGGATAACATTTTAGTTTTTAAAAAGATTTTTATCTTATTACGCCGAATAAGTATAACTTCTAACGCGTGTACATAAGTACACACTCACTTTTTTTTTATAAATCGTAGCTTATATGTCATTCCGATTTATAAACTGTATTCTAGTAAAGTTGCATCTAAATCTAAAAGAGTAACAAACATCCATCTATTCATACAAACTTTCCCATTTATTTATCGACACAATCGTATAACATAGGAGATTTGCTTAATTATTTTTCTTTAATGACACAAATAATTTTCTATTTCGAAATTAGAACAATAATTCATATTATTTGTCCAGAGTATATACTATATTATTATTATTCTATGCTAACCTGAAATAAGCCGATAAAAAATATTTTGATTAATTTTAGAAACCGGTGTTTTAATAACCAAATTTAAATTATTAAATTCAATTGCTATCAAATTTTAATGTTTTATTTATGAGTAATATAAAATATTACTTATACACTAAATGTTATTTTTTACAACTGATGCCTTTAAGAGATGTCTAAAGGAGATAAACACACCAATATACCTATATACATACTGATTCTCTGTTTGCTATTCGTCTAACATATTTTTGCATGTATACAAACCTTTTACCTTTTTTGAAATTAGAACAATAATTCATATTATTTGTCCAGAGTATATACTATATTATTATTATTCTATGCTAACCTGAAATAAGCTGATAAAAAATATTTTGATTAATTTTAGAAACCGGTGTTTTAATAACCAAATTTAAATTATTAAATTCAATTGCTATCAAATTTTAATGTTTTATTTATAAGTAATTATAAAATATTACTTATACACTAAATGTTATTTTTTACAACTGATGCCTTTAAGAGATGTCTAAAGGAGATAAACACACCAATATACCTATATAAATACTGATTATCTGTTTGCTATTTGTTTAACATATTTTTGCATGTATACGAAGAGTAATTAATAGACATGGATTAGCAAATGAAGTACAGCGTAGTGTTGTTACCTTAAATTATTTTATAGCATTGATTATAATATCAAAGCAAATATTAACATATCTGATTACAAACCTCCCTTAAATGTGGCATATCATAAACAACCAAGGCGTAGTTATACAGTAGACTGGTGCCCCGAATCCTTGTTAGATTTGGGAATAAATTTCCCAGGGACTCCAAACCTCCGACTCGGTAAACAACCATAAAGCCAGTCACCTGAAAGCAAACAGTCGCTTTAAATATACAAGGGATGTTACGAATCTTCGCATTCGCATTCGCTTACACAGATAATTCGCTTTATTGGAGGAGATAAGGATTTTGCTGCGTGGCCGAATTGAAAAAAATGTGAAAGTAAAAACCATTGTATTGTGTGCATAGAGTATGTGGCAGCAATGTACCATTATAAAGTTTTGTAAAGGGTCTTCTCAGTCTCTCCTTATTCGTCGTCTCATTGATATCCTAACACCCAACATCACACCATAAGAAAAAGTTGGTGGAATAAAAGCGTTAAATGAGACGTGCGCAGGGGCGACAGTTGCTGCGCGACCGAACTGAACAAAATATGATAGTAAAAACCGTAAGAAAAAGTGGGTGGAATAAAACTGTTAAATGAGACGTGCGCAGGCGCGACAGTCGTATACACAAGTGAGTAGTGTATAACACCTCTCTCTTTCACTCTCACTCCACCCCGCCAATGCATATACACTGTATATACCACATTTATATTTAAAGTATTCGCATCGACATACACATTCGAAAAATTTAATGCGAACATATTGCAAAAGCAAATATTATGCAAGTTTTTGAATGAAAAAAGTTGGTGTGATTTTGAGTACTCACGATACGTGCGTCGTTAGATTCTGGGAATGATAAAGGGACATTAGAGTATTTTTTATTATATGGGAAGGCAAACAAGACGGATCTCTTGATGGTAAGAAATTCACACCGCCTAGAGACACCAAAGGTGGTAGCGGTGTTTTGCCAACCTGAGGCCGGGATGTTAGGCCTCGAGCAAAAGTTAGTTTACCGGCTACTTTAACGTCCGCAATGACGCTATGAAGGCAGGAATAAGTAAGGCGGTGGAACCAATCCAATCGAGTGTCAGTCAATTTAACAGCTACCTGGCAGGAAGGCAGATGGTCTATTCTGCAAAGGAGCCTGGACCAACACTCTCCATCTTTCAAACTATTTTCACACACTAGATTTCGTGATCCTTGCAGACCTGCCTTGCTTACTCTTTCTTCATTACTATTTTCCTACAAACACGCCGGTTCTGAGGACTCTTGACCCCCCCCCCCTCAGATAAAACTTGAGCTTATTTAATCGTGGAATGTCGACTTGGGTTTCTCAGGTGCCTATGGCCATCCACAATCGAATTTTATATCTGTTTTATTAATCTTTCACCTGTCATTCTTTATACACAATCAGAATCAGAAAAATCTTTATTCATTTGAACCATACAAGTGGTATTTGTGCGCGTCGACATTTTTTAAACTACCACCAGATCGGAACGCGGCCTCACATTTTTTCAATAATAATAGTTACAACATAAACTAGATTAAAAATACAAATTACAATCCATATTTTAACTTAAATAAAAGTTACAACAAATCACTTTACAAATTGCAGTGGGAGATTGAAACCTCTATTCCCAAGCATGTTCATCTTCCGAATACTCGGAGACTCGGAATACTCCGAGACCGTAGACACATGTCTAAACCAACGGAAACGTCCCTTTCTCATTTTCACACTAAGACATTTACAACTTCTACTCGAAACTCGGTTGCAAATGCTATCAGCAAGTACCACATTACAGATTTTCCGTACCTATCTCGTTTCAACCGCATATTCTTCTTCTGACATACCCAAGTCTCACTTCCATACAACAGCGTTGGGATAAGCATTATGTAAAGAGAGTCGAGCACACTCTCAGAGCATCCCTTTGAAAAAGCTAACTCATTGCTCCATTTATAATATTCCCTGCACAGACTCTTCTTTCTTCATCCACGTAGTACTTTCCAGTCTTGCTAAGAACACAGTCAAGATGTACATTTCATTCATTTGTTCCACCGCTCCATCGTCAAATAAAACTCTTACATCCGTTCTAACATCCGTTTTATACAGAAAAATAAATTGCTTGGCTTCGACTAGAAAGAAGAACACACCTATAAACATACATACATGTTAGAGAGTACATGGTTATAAATAACACAACTCGTAATTTTGAGCTATTTAATCAGAGTTCCTCACTCTGTGAAAGTTACAATCGAACTGCCCTACCAGCTGCAAATGCAACGCTTATATAGGAGTGAACAAACAAGTGACGTCATCGAGACACCTGCACTTGTAAACAGGTGCAACCGTGCACGTGTTTGTTTTACCTTCACAGTGACTCCACTTATCGTATGATTTTTGGTAATAGATCAATTTAATACTGTTTATACTTAATATAATAATGCCATTATTCACTAAATAAATTACAAATATTTGATAATTAAATGAATTAAAATTAAATAAATTGCAAAACATTGATTAACAAGAAAATATTCAATAATCAGTCGTTAATGTAATAAATTGCTAATTTTGATTCAAATATTGTGAAACGTCGCTATCATACATACATATCTTCACGCCAAGTCCCTTACGTGGTAGGCAGAGAGTATCGAGTGCCGGTCCTCACGATCCTGACAAACCTGTCTAGCTTCCTTCACATTCATTACCCTTTTCATACAAACACACCGGTTTCGGAGACTCTTGATACCACTCTCGGATAATACCCGAATGATCTGATCGTGGAATGTCAACCTTGGTCTCCCCGGGTACCTACATCCACCAACATTCGCATTGTCTGTCTGCTTTGTCAATCTTTCATCTGTCATTCTTTCCATTATAAACAATATGCAAAAATATTACTGTAATTTAAATTATATTTGCATTAATAAATAGACCTATACCTAGATATTATGTTATAATTCTATTTAAAACTCACTGACACAATTCTATATTGAGTCAGCGAATCGTATAACAAAGAGCTAAAATGGTAAATAATTAGTATTGCCATAACAATCTCCATATTTCCTGTGGTTTAATCGTTTTTACGTATTAATTCATTTATCTGTTTATCATTTATTTTACAAAGAAAGATGTCCTCGTTGATTAAACTTGATTTTGGTTAGAACATTGAATACAAAATGCGGTTAATGTAATAAAAACTTTTGGTGATATCGTATAAAATGAGGCTCCGGGGTTTTTAGCGTGGTATTGTGTTTTTAATCCGCATAAAGCTTTTGGGACTGAATATTTTTGTAACAGGACAATCTCCTTTAAGAAAAAGACAGTGCGTAGAGTATTTAAAACGTAACGTAAACGAGTATTCAGTTATAAAAAGTAATAAAACAAAAATTGTCTATTTAAATGTAAGGAACACAGTCTTCCTGTATTAGAGATGAGGCACTCTATGGGCTAATTTCACCGATCATATTGAAAACCAAGTTTAGACGAGTTCAATCATTGGTTATGATTTCGCTCATAAGCTACTGCAATTTAAATAAAAATTGTCAAAATTATTTTTTCCTGTATATCTACATACTATTCAAAATAGACGAATAATAAAATGTTTACAGTTGTTTACAATAACCAAAATGGTGGTTTTGGCGCCCTCGAGAGAAAAGATGGTCGAAGTTTTTTCATAATAATTGAATTTCGTGTTAATATTGAGTGAAATTAGTCAATTTTGGTGGCATTTTGTACAATTTTGTTCAGTAAAAGTGCACAAATGAAATAATCATAAAGAAATTAGCGTATCGTACATTTTCTTGTTGCCGCCAAATCTCGTTACATGAGCTTGTGTAAAAAGGCCACCGCTTTACCCAAGAGCCTGACATGACTTATTGACGACTTACGACTGATGACTAATTAAAATTAATTGAAATTGATATCAAATTTGATGCAAATTTCTACTTGACTAATGGCTAAATACTAGCGCGAAGGCCAAAACTTAAAGAAAGAAAAAGAATAACCAAAATTTCTTGCACAATAAATTGGACATTATTGACAACACGCGTTTTTATGTTGATCGTGTTTAAATTCGACAAGCCCACGGACTCTCCGCCCAAGGACATCCGCAATACCAGGAGTATCACAGATACGTTGTCGACCGTTAAGTAATGAATAAGCTCTTTTCTTAAAGGTTCCTAAGTCATAATCGTTTGGGAATAGCGCCCTCGGTAACTGATTCCACAAAGCATTAATAAATCTGTGTATTAATAGCAGTTATTTCATAAAAACTTTTACAGCATTACAAACTTAAGCAATCTTCCGCTGTCAGATAAAAAATCTTCAACTTAGAGATGAAATAGCCAATACTTAGACTGATGAAACTCGATCTTATACTACGACATAGACAAATCCAACATTTACCTTCATATTCCTGCGTATATTCGTTAAGCATTTCCCTCATGTTCGCAGTAAAGGAAAACATTCTGGAACCTACATATTTTTAAAAGAAAATCTCAGATATCGTGAGCGGTTCACGCTCGAATCCTTATCAATGGTTAAGAAGGCTTTGCTTGCGATGGACGTGAGTAGGGTGTTACTTTTCCTAAAGCTTTTGATGTCCAAGTTAATCTTACAAAAATTTACTTTTCAAATATTAAGTAAAGATGATGTAAACAGTTTTAATTGAACGCATTCATAGCTAAGTAAACTTAATTAATCAGGCTACGCAGTTTTATATATAAAATTGGTAAATGTATCAATTTTATCCGTGTTGGTCCGGGCTCTTTGCAGAATAGACTATTTGCCTTCCTGCCAGGCAGCTTGTATGAGGCGAGCATAGGCTTACCGTAACTAACTCCGTGACATCTGACTAGGTGGTAGAGTTTCGCAACAACTCGCTCAGACACAACACCGCCTTACCTATTCCCGCCGCCATAACGTCAGTCCTTGCCGTTGACGTGTTCCGGTTTGAAGGATACGTTCGCCGGTAAACTTACTTTTGCTTGAGGCCTAACATCCCGGACTTAGGTGGGTAATGCACCATTACCACTTTTGGTGTCTCTAGGTAGAATGAATTTCTTAGCATCAAGAAATCTGTCTACTTATTTGCCTTCCAATATGATAATAATAAAAAAATATATATAAAAAAAATGTAGAGCCGCCTACAGACTGTTCAAAGAGAGATGTTACACAATCCGATATCATACAGCTGCACTTAGAGACGTCAGTTAAAATTTAATTAATTTTTATTTATTTAAACTTTTAGTGCTCCATATTAGATACAGTATATGTTACAAAAAGGCGAACTTAATGCGTTCAGCCAACCTTTGGACCAACAAAAAAACACCAATGTAGGTCAAACAAAAATAGACACAAGTTTGTAGGTATTATAATATATGTCCAAATACTATTATTATTATATTAAGATACATACACACATACATATCTTCACGCCAAGTCCCTTAAGGGGTAGGCAGAGAGTATCGAGTGCCAGACCTCACGATCCTGGCAAACCAGTCTTGCTTCCTTCACATTCATAACCCTTTTCATATAAACACGCCGGTTTCGGAGACTCTTAACACCACCCTCGGATAATATCCGATTGATCTGATCGTGAAATGTCAGCCTTGGTCTCCCCGGGTACCTACATCCATCCACATTCGCATTGTATATCTGCTTTGTCAATCTTTCATCTGTCATTCTTTCCACATGACCGAACCAGCGGAGATATATTATATTAAGATGTATGTAGAAATATCATCTTATACCTGAAAATTTTATTCGCTAGAGTCAGTAAGTAGTAATTGCCGGATTTGCCTCTTAAAAGCGAACCTACTTAATAAATTTTTCACTAAGTAAAATTTTTGTAAGGAAAGTGCCAATTAATGACTCACTAAAAGTTTCTAAGCATGACCGTTAGCTCACTACAATTTATAACGAAGGTTAGAAAATAAATCACAGATTTATTATTAGATGCCTGCGATTTCGTACACAATTTGATTACAAATTGTCATTAGAATTCATGGTTAGTGACAGGTACGACAGATTTTTCTGGAGTAAAAATTTAGCCTTAATATTGACCCAGAAAAGCTACTTCTACAGAAATAGTAAAAATCCGTTATGTACTTCGGGAGTGCCGGCAGAAGTGAAAACTTGAATATTAACGTAGTGCATTTTTGATATTTTGGAATAGCTAAGTAATAACTGCACAAATTGCTTTAATTATCATTATGAAATTACTAACATTTATGTGGTAGAATACAATATTCATTTATTGCGGTATCGTACACAAACATGACTACGCGAACATACAAAAATTAGTAACCCTCGTTTTATATCCTATACCTGTCCTGTGTGTTATATACTGTATTTTTAATGCATGGAATTAGTTTAATTACATTACATTTTCATAATCTTACTTTGGTCATATTATGTCAAGACAGCGAACAAGAACGCGGGTCTCCTGAATCTCCTCATATCATATTCATATTTTTATATATGTTGTGTGTCTTGTGTTCGTGTGTTTGTCACTGAACTCCTTCTAGATGACTGGACCGATCTTGATGAAACTTTTTGTGTGTGTTCAAGGGAATTCGAGAATGGTTTAAATTCACAATTTGGTGTCCTGGAAAATGTTTTTTAATTTTTTTTTAATAATAAGTAGTTGTTGATTTTGGAATGTTTCACATCGGATCCCACAGACTGCGCTACTATCGGAGCATTAATGTTAAGCAATACGAAGTTTGCTGGTTCAGCTATTCTATATATATATAAAAATCAATGCCACTTTTCGTTGTAACTTTATAACTCAAGAACGGGCTCAATTATCCAAACCAAATCTTTAGGCTTTGTTCGGCCTATTTAGTAGATGGTTTATGTGAAGTTTGCACAAAATCTCTATAAATTCCATTCTCCATTTAACACATTTTTTGATGACACGAATATGAATTCAGTAAATGGCGGATCATTTTGTTAGTGGGCATTTTTCAGATAGGTACTGTACTGTCATATTGACACTTTTTTCAGTTGTTTTTTTTTGTTTTGTTGTGTTATGTCATTCATGCGATCATATACGTACCGGGCCGATAGTGGTCTATAACTCGATGTTGGTACACAATATACTCTTACCGACGTCATTAATTAACAAATTAGTCATAACTCATATCAATGAATACTTTAGTATGTTATATGAATACAAGATTAATAAACAAAACTCTGATAATAAAAAAACAAACGTAAAATGTTATACGCTTTATAATTAATATGAAAAATTCATACCCATACGTAACAGTAAGTATGCAGGTAAACACTTACATTAAATCTATTAAAAGAAAATGCTAAAACAAAAAAATACACACCACACTATAGATGACATAGGTGTGTTTTTGTACTGTAGACATAATGTTATCATTATGTATGTGATGTAATATAATGTGACGACTTATAGGCTACAGCACACGAAGTGCTTTCCGGGATTCACAATATTTTTACCACAGCTGACAACAACATACAGCACAACATACAGCACTTCCCCAAAAAATAGTGTACACTGGGTTAAAACGTAGTGCCACTGAGGCCGTAATTGTTTCTGTGGTCAACATTCCAGTGTAGCACTTAACTCCATGAGATCCCGGGTTCGATTCCTAAGTCGAGCAAAAATAATAATTAAACGCAATAAAACTGCAAAAACCCAAAAACTGACTACAACTATTTAATTGTTCTATTTAATTCATGGGAAATGGTCCTACATAGATTTTATCAACATTCTACAAGTAGTTTTTGAATTACACTTAACAATAAATATTTTTTAATTAACTTGACGAAGTAATTAATGAAGTAATTTTTTTTTTGAAAAACATACAGTCGAGTTGGTTTTTCAAACTTAATTCATCAAAGTTATTCAAACTCCTCTTTCTTTGAATCCGGTTAAAAATAAATTGTATTTTGTCAATTTCCTAAAAAGTGGTACCCATAGCCTTACCTATTCCTGCCAGCCCAGAGAATACAGTAACCGGTACACTTGCATAATATGTTAGTTTTCGCTGACCTCCCACTTTAACAAAATGAAGTTAGTTAAAACTTGATATTATGACTGATATGAGTCCTTATTTTTGACGTTTTTGAAAAGAAGATCACTTAGTTTTTCTATGTATTAATTAAAAAAAAAAGCTGCATTAAGGAAAACGGTGTTAACATTCTGAAATATTACAATAAAGGTTTTAGCTCACACGGACAAAGAGTATGGCGTCACGTCTCCCGTTCGCACAACTTATTAGTACTTAGAACTTCATTGTCAAGAATCTCTTACATTTTACGACTGGAGTTTTGGTCATTACACGTCAGAAGACACTAATAAACTTCCGCAAACAATGCGATAGCACCGGTGCGTCTAAGAAAATTATAAGCTACTAGCCAACCCTGCGAACTTCATACAACTTAACATTAATTGCAACTAGCAACTTGTATGGAAACAGTGAAGTGTCGTTTCTCCCGTTTCTCTTACGATTTTCCTTTTCCTGACAAAAGCGAATACAAAAAATAATCAGTTACAAAAAAGTTTAGGCCTTTTTATGAAACAAATTCTACTGGTCACGTCTGTCTGTCCGTCTTTTCGCGATAAACTCAAAAACTATTGAATCGATTTTTCTAAGGTTTTCACTGTTAAGTAGTGTTTTTTCCGAGGAAGGTTTAGATGTATAATTAGTTAAAATTTTGCGTCAAATTTGTTGAAATGTGTTTATAATCGTTTAACATGTCGTAAAAATTTATGTCCGACGAGAGCTTCCAAAATCCTAAGCGCTGCAAAAAAATAAAGTGTGAGGGAGTCGTTTCCCTTTTTTTGAATTAATAATAATGTCCGCGATGATATAGGTATACATATTGTTAAGGATAGGTTATTACACCCAATTTACGTTGAAAAAAAAATTTCATTTATAATATGGTAATTGTAAAGATGTTTAAAATACAATAATCACTTTAAGTGCCTGTTTCGTGCACAATGTAATTGCTCTTTACATTTAAAGATTTCATTGAATAACTTTAAGGTTATTGCAAATTAAAAATCGACGGAAAACGTGGACGTATCCGCGCCCGACAACCTTAACATTGCTCTGAGCATCAGCATTTCTCATATCTCGCTTCTTTCACTGATCGCTTTGAAGCGCGTGTTTTGATAAATGGAATCTGGGTAAGTACGGTACATAAATTTGTCGTTGGGAAACTTTATTAATATGTATAAGTTCTATTACCTAAACAAAGCCAGACCGGGACGCTAGTCATAAATAATTTATAATTCTGTCATGTGTAGAAGGATTTCAATGTTTTTTTAGAGATTATTTAGTTTTAACTTTTTTTAATTATATTATACTTAACGAAGAAACAATCGATTTCATGAAACTTCCTCATTTAATATAACAATTCCAATGGTAATGACCGGAAATCTACATAAAAAAGACGTCCAACATTTTCTTGAAAATGCGTCCCTCAAATACCTAAAGATTGCCGCTGCGGCAAGGCCGTTTATCAATTTCGCTATTTTCCCTAGAGACGATTGTCCTAACCGGAAGTAGAGACATTTTATTAATTAATTTCGATGATCGTTATAACTTTATTATTATTTTTTCCAATAGTTTATTTCGTGAACTAATGCAAACAAGGTCGAGTTAAAAGATATTTTGTTTACTATAGCTTTGAAATTTGTGAGAGAAAGCTGTTAGAAAAAAAACTGGCCAAGTTCGAGGCTCGCAATACTGAAGATTCCGTACAAATTTGTAGGTATATAAGTAAAGTTAACCCATCACGACGTATAACAATGTGATGTTACTAAAAATTTATGGTTTTCGTAACTTTTCCTATATCTGTGCTATAAGACATTGCTTTTTACCGAATTTCAAAATTTTGAGTTCACGGGAAACATCCTATTGTTTTATTTAATTTAATTTCACTATGTGTTTGGAAAATTTGCTGAAATTTGCTTCATAAAACGGCTGTATCCTTTAATTTCATTGGCTTAGAAGTTTGATTTTTTCACTTTTTAGATTTCAGTATTTGATATAAATGTCAGTCTGGTATCTACATGCGTCCCTGGGAAAAAGGATCTTGACATACGAGCGGATCGACAAGATACTATAAGGGTTCCTTGATAGCACTTTTCGAGGTACGGAACTCTAGAAATAACAATTACGCAAGATAGATTAAGTCTGGATTTTACTGCCAAATTTAAACACGACGAACAACGTAAAAACGCGATTAGTCAATCGTCGAGAGTGTCATTCATCATTCATCTCACTTTTCGCCTCTGTGGTCTAGCGGTCCGGGTGTTGGACTTGACTACATGAGGTCGGCCAACAAAATGAAAATTGGATTTTTCCAGTTTACTAATAAAAAAAAATGTTGGTCGGGATTCGAAATGTGCCTGGTTGGCGATAGGCTTGCCACCTATAACATTGTGGGACTTAGTGTCTTCGGCTAGTCGTGGGTGCCTTGGTTGTACCTCTGCCTACCTCTTCGGGGATATGGGTGTGAAGATACTGTACCTCACTTTTATTTGCACAGAAATTTTGATTGTTGTTAAATTGTATAAAATATATATGTAAAATTTTGATAATTATTTTATTATTAAACTTATTATTATTACATAAACGTGAAAAGTAGATTTTCAGGGGATGGTTAGGGATGGGATTGGTTTCGTTTTAAACGTGAAAACAAGCGTTAATTTAACGTAGTTTTGCTAAACTAGGTTTACAGTGTGATCGGTGAAATCAGCCTTTAAACCTTAAACAATTCTAGAATAACCTTAAATTTATATTGTGCTAAGATATTAATAAATTCTAATTAATTACCTCTCTTAAGTTAGGAAAACTGATATTCTGTAAGTCTGTTGCAGTAGCCCTTTCCAGGATAAGCTTGAGGTCTCCAATCACAATAGTACAGTTCCGAAGCTGCAACAGTTTCGTCATACTATTCATGTGCATGTTCATACAAAGTCCATGGTATTCGTAAGGTTCTGTAGAATTTGTAGCATGGCTGTGTGTGTACATCAAACTGATAACCAACCTGCAAAAGTAGGTATAAAACCCTTGTTGTCAATACCAAGTTTAAAAAAAATGTGACCAGCTTTAATTTGCAAGGGCTCCTCCCAGCAGTGGACTTCAAGTCAAAAGTAAGTTTCTTCACGCCCATTTTCATGAAGAGGAGATTCACAACCAGGGCACCTACGACTAGCCGAAGACACTAAGTACCACAATGCGATAGGTGGCAAGCCTATCGCCAACCGGACACATACCCAATCCAAGACAACGTTAATTTTATTGGGAAATTGAAAATATACATTTTCAATTTATTTTTATTGCCCGACCCGGGGATCGAACCCGGGACCTCAAGAAGTCAAATCCGACGCCAGACCGCCAGAACACAGAGGCAATAATTTCCATCGGATTATCCCCATATCCTCCATATCACAATGATGTACGTACATACATGTATATGCATACATATACATACATACATAAATATACATACATATCTCCGCCCTTAGAGGTTAGGCAAAGGCTATCCCAAATCTAACGATCCTGGCATACCTGCCTGGCTTCCTCTACATTCATCACCCTTTTCATACAAAAACGCTGGTTTCGAGACCACCCGACTGGTTTGATCCTACATCCTACATCCATCCATATAATACAAATGCAGTCAACGAGCGTAACAATGAGATCCGAAAAAGAGTGGAATTGAAAGAAAGTGATAGTGTTAAAATAAGAAAAGGCATGCTTCGCTGGTTCGGACATGTCGAAAGGATGACATAAGAAAGATTGACAAAAGCAGATATGTAATGCATATGTGGATGGATGTAGGTACCCGGGGAGACCTAGGTTGACATTCCATAATCGAATCGTTCGGGAGTCAAGATTCTCCGAAATAGGCGTGTATAAAAAGAGTGACGAATGTGGAGGAAGCCAGGCAGGTCTGCTAGGATCGTGTGGCTTAACACTCGATACTGTCTGCCTACCCCGTACAAAACTCGACGTAAAGATATGTATGTATGTTACATCTTGGAACTCTTGTTGAGAACGCTTCTTAAAACCGTCTTACAGTTTTGAAGATATGACTTGTGAAGTAATAAAAGATGTGTGAAACACATTCCTCGTGTTGGTTCGGGCTCCTTTGTAGAATAGACCATCTGCCTTCCTTGCCAGGCAGCTCGTAAAAGGCGAGCATAGGCTCACCGTCACTAACACAGTGACATCTGACTAGGTGGTAGAGTTTAGCAGCGACTCGCCCGGATTGGTACCACCGCCTTACCTATAACGTCATAACGTCATGACGTGTTCTGGTTCGGAGGGTAAGGTAGCCGGTAAACTTGCTTTTGCTCGAGGCCTAACATCCCGGCCTCAGGTTGGCAACGCACCATTACCACCTTTGGTGTCTCTAGGCGGCGTGAATTTCTTAACATCAGGAAATCCGTCTGCTTGTTTGCCTCCCAATATCATAAAAAAAAAAAGAATAATATACGTAACAGAGACAGCTAAAAGAAATAAAAATTTAAAACAGAAATAAATTTTACATTAAAAATTCACTTCAATAATTTTGTGTAGGTTACAATTTCCTTATGGCTACAAGTCGCAAGCTTAGCGATAACAAAGTTTGTTATCGCTAAGCACGTAGTACTATTATATATTCTGTGGCTAAGCTTTATATTTGTATTTAATACAGGACAGGAAAAATGTGAATATAATTATGAAGTAACAAATGTAAAAACTGCTCAGGACAAAAATATTTGTTATAAATGGAAATAGTTGTATTTATCTTCTTTTGAGAAAAGGACGCCAAAAAACATTTCATGTAAAATGTTGCTATGACAGCTACCTCTATCTATGTATGTAAAAGAGGAAGAATCTATTTATAAAAAAAAGTGGTGTTAGTTACACTATTTATAACTCAAGAAAGGCTGAACCGATTAGACTGAAAATTGGTGGGGGGTAGCTTAGAACCGGGAGAAGGACATAGGATACATTTATCTTGTTCAATTAAGAGGAAACTGGGAAAAACGACATTTGATAATTATTAATAATCATACCATATTAGCGTAGTTTTCGCCATGTCACTCCCACTTTCCTTGCATTAAACCTTTTATACTTCCTTTGCTTCTTCCCAGACCTTCGTTTCTTAAATAAAATATTACCAAATATTTTCAATAGCGTTCCCGTATTCAAAGATAGGCACATCATGTCAAAAAAAACATCTCTTTCAGAGGTGATTAATTATTATTTGCCCTCCTCTTCTTCCAGTCTTTGAAGGTTTTAGTGAGATTCTAAAATAAAAGTTGGTATTAACAAATCACTCTTTGCGTCAAACGCTTACCCAAATAAGATTGGTAAATTCACATAAATCATGATAGACGGACAAAATATTTTTACGTTATTAATATTAGCATGGCAAGAATTTATTACAAGTGCGAACACTAGCGTAAGATAACATGCACATCAAATGTTTCTCTACATTCCAGATTCAAGATATTTGGTCAATTTGTAGAGAATGTCTGTAATACCTAAGACGGAGAAAATAAGTTAAAAATTATAATTTTACAAAACACACAACACACTTCGAAATACATGCGTCTATGTTTGTAATAAAAAAAAATATCTTACTGTCAGGACAAAATTAGCATAGTAGCGAGTAGACTTACACAACAGGCCTAACATCAGCAACAGGACAGCGACACATCTGTAACATCGATGGTGTCTATAGACCACGGTTGTTTTTTACCATCAGGTCAGCCAGGTGCATATTCGCTAACCTCTATATAAAAAAAACAAAAATAACAAATTGGTATGTGTTGAATACAGGATGCAGATACCAAAACGAGGGTTATTAAAATATTTTTGTATGTTTGTCTATTCACTTTTCACGCAACAAATATTGGAGGGATTATTGCCGTTCTTACATTACTAATATTGTTTTTAAATAAAACCGCAATATATTACTTTTATTATAGTTACATGTTTCTCTATTTTTTATATCGCCATATTTTATAATGTTAAAAACTATTATTACATGCAATTATTTAAGTAAATTATAAACGCTGTAAGTATATTTAGACATTAAAATAGGAAATCTGTATGCGTACTGCTATTAAACTTAAGCCGTCTTATTAATAAATATGGACTAAGGTAAGAGTAAAATTACGTTGATATTATAGTCTGTATCACATTGTAATAAAGGTTGAAATCTAAACTTTGGAGTACTTACCTTAGACCGTGCTTATTAATAAGACTATTACTTATTACTTATCTATGAATGAATGAATTAAAACACTTTATTATTCACCAAAATTTCCAAAAAATAATACACACTCTTTTACTAATAATATTTAACTTAGGTGCCCAAAGGCGGTCTTATCGCTTCAGAGCGATCTCTGCCAGACCACTTTAGGGTGAAGGAGACAATTTATGTAATTTAAAAAATAAGGTAGGGCTTCATAAAGCAAAACTTTTGCTAATCTAATAAATATATTGCTTTTTTCATATAACACACGCATGTTAAATAAAGTACATTAAATATAAATTTAGTGCATATCATTTGTATGAAATAATATGCACTAAATTACAAAAATACATATGAAACATATATTATTATTATATATATTATAGCTATATTATCTGCAGAAGCCGGTCGTGAGAGAGCAGTTACTTTCTTTATATAAAGGGTGTTGAATCTCGAAATTCCAATTTCCAAGTGCAAAATTGAAATTGGAATCGGATATGTCATATTAGGTACTCTTAAAGACATTATGAGCGAATTATTATCATTTAGTTAATAACAATAAATAATTTTATCGGATTCTTGAAATATTTTTGGATCCTAAAATTAATCCACTACTAAGTAGGTACTCTGTTTGCCGCAAGAACCTACTGTATTCAGGATGTCTACTTAAATCTCTACTTAAAATGATACATCCGATTCCCATTTCCAATTTGAATAAAATCGAGTTTCAAGAGTAACCCTACTGTACCGCAATGTTACATAAATTAAAACAAACTAAACATCCGTGTTTTCAATGTTTTAGTTCGTTGCATAAAGACAAACACTAAACATATTAGTCTGCTTTCATAGTTTTAACGCTAGTGAACCATTACAAGATTAAAACATGCACACATCAACCGTTAAAAGTAGAATCCGAATTGTAATTCTACGAAAAAAACAGAATGAAAATTTAAAGTGATAGAAAACATCGCCTCTCGGAAAAATGTGAACACGAAACAATGGAAAAAATACAAAACATCCAAATGCAATATACGAACCTTACATGAAGCTCTTATTTTAATTGCAATAACGAATAAAATCCAACTACACTGTTATGAATAATTCAGGAAAATGGATACTAGATTAAAAGGTATGAACAAATTAAAGCTTCCGTACCAACTGGCTACAGCGGGCTCGTGCAAATTATATAATTATGCTCATGAGCTACTGATAGGCTCATAATTAAGTGGGTATTGTAAGTTTATAACATTTGTGAGTTGTACAGATTAGATATGACTTTAAAATGTTTATATATATCCGATCTAACAATTTTGGCGCCTATGCGAGAAAAGATGCACTTTTTCGTAATTACTGAATTTCGTGTTGGTATTGAGTGAATTTAGTCAATTTTAGTACAATTTTGTTAAATGAAAGTTCTCGTTGCCAACAAACCTCATTAAATGAGCTTGAGTAATGAGACCACCGCTTTACTCAAAACTCTGACATGACTTACTTTGACGACTTATGACAGATTTTGAAAAATTTTAACTTGATTGTAACCTGATGTTAAGTGTAATATGGAACCTTGATGCAAATTTCAACTTGACTAATGGCAAATGCTAACGCTAGTGCCAAACACTAAAAAGTTTTTTTTAACTCATGGGCAGAATCCTTACCAACAATGTGTTTTCTAAATATTTTAACCCAAAAATTAGATCATGTAATTCTCATAGAGTATCATAGAGTCACTAGACTCCACGAGGTAAAATCTATGATGGGAGGTGTGATTACATCTCTCTTTATTTGGAAGCTATTCGATAATAAATGTCATTGCAAAAATTACCCAAATTGATAAAATTTTTCGCTGTGTTGGTCGAGGCGCTTTTGCAAAATAGACCATCTGCCTTCCTGCCAGACAGCTCGTAAAAGACGAGCATAGGATTACCGTTTCTAACACCGTGACATCCTACTAGGTGGTAGTTTTTTTTTGGTACCATAGCCTAATCTTTTCCAGCCGCCATAACATCAGTGCTTGCCGTTGACGTGTAAGGTAGCCGGTAAGCTAAGTCTTGCTCGAGGCCTAACATCCCTACCTCAGGTTGGCAACGCAACATTACCACCTTTGGTGTCTGTAGGCGGCATGAATTTCTTACCACCAGGAAATCCGTCTGCTTGTTTGCCTTCCAATATAAAACTACTGAACTTTTTGATAGTTAGTTCTCAAAGTTCAAGCTTTCGATACAAATAGGCATTACATTTTTATCGCGTCTGTGGTCTTCTGGTATTGGGTGTGACTTTATAAGCTCCCTAGATCGATTCCCAGGTTGTGCAACAAAAAGCAAAATAGTTTTTTTTTCAATTTTCTAATGAAAACAACATTTGCTACCTACCACATCGCAGAACCTTATATCTAGTAGCTTGTAATGGGTGCCTTGTTTGTAACCAAAGACTACAATACTCTAACTCTGCCTACCTCTTCCGGGGTTACTGACTTGAAGATATGGTAACACATTATTACATGTTTTTACGAAACAAAGCGCGCTCTTTTCTTTGATAATATTATACAGCGAAAAAGAGAGAGTTAAAAAACCAAATATTTTTACGTACCTTATACACAAAGCTTATACTTTTTATGCAGCAGACAGTATTTTTACAGCGTATGTTTGATGATAAGGTACAAATAAGCTAAAGCTTTTTCACCGACTGACAATCGGTATAGCGCGCTAGTGTCAGTTATTTAATTATCTCATGAACATTCGATAGGCTCATAATTTAGAATTGAGACCTTACAAAGGTTATGACTATACAGCGTGTTTTTTAATGATCGAGCAAACCAAGCTGATAATTTATTTTAATTATTTCCAGGTGCTAGCATTTTTTCTGTTTAAACAAATCTTCTCGCCACCATTGTCACAACAAATGGGTCACCCGACGGAAAGTGATACATACATATCTTCACGCCAGGTCCCAAGAAAGAGAAAGAGAGAGAGTCCTTGGAGGGACTCCAAGACAGAGAGTATCGAGTGGCAAATCTCACGATCCTTGCAGATCTTTCTGGCTTCTTCCACATTCATTAACATTTTTATGTAAACACCCCGATTTCGTAGGCTTGGATAACACCTGAACAATTTGATCGTGGAATATCAACCTTGGTCTGGGTTTCCCCGGATACCTACCTCCATCCACATTCGCATTGTATATCTGCTTTGTTAATCTTTCATCTGTCATTCTGTATCACTGCAACGAAAAAAGTCAGCGTTACATTACAGATTTTTCGTATCGCTCTCATGTCAAGTACATTTATCCTACTCTCATGCTTATTCAAATATGTACCCAACTCTTGCTTCCAATTAACAACGTTGGGGTAAGCACAGAATTGGGCAAAGCGAGTCTAGCAACTTGACTCAAAAATTCGCTTTGAAATAGCTTACCCAGCGGTTCATTCAGGAGCGTCACTAGCCGATGGCCTAGATGGGGGCAAGTTGATACGGAGATTAAGGAAAATATACATTGTAGGTTCAATCGGGAGCGTCATGCCCTCGATTTTTTGACTTGACTTGCATTTCGCTGTAAATAGTAGCAAACTAGTAAAAACAGTACTAGAATAATCGATCAAGTCAAGTTAAAGACATAAGACTGTTTGCTTTATAATTTTTTTAGAATCTCTAGGGGAGGGCAGCTGCCCCTCTTGCCCCCCTTGGCGACGCCCTTAGCTCCATTCACACTATTCCCTTCACACACTCTCCTTTCTACATCCGCGGTTCACTTTCCATCCCTGCTAAAAGCAAAACCTACCAAAATTTCATTCATTTGTTCCAATTCTTATATCATCAACTACAACTCTTACATCCGTTCTGGCTTCATCTCTTTCAAATACCGTTATTTTGGTTTTCTTTGCATTCAAATGTAAGCCTCACACTGCCAGTCTTTGGATACTCTGCCGGTCCTCCAACATTTGTTTTAAAGGACCCAGAAAGAGTCCCAGACGACAGGGCCACCAAACTTAATGATCTCAGCTGTAACTGTATCTACTTTCGCAGACTTGCCATATTTCACTCTTCTAATCGCCGATTCAACGTTCACCATCTTCCAACACATGAATTCGCTATTTCTAAGTAATTTGAGTACTCAGACCTACTGGCAACATCCTGGTTATAATAATAAATGATTATCCTGGCATAGAAAGTGATGAGTAGAGAAATTCTATTCTTGTGCTTGGACTTAACCTATACTTATTTAATTACAAGAATAATGTCAGCAACGTACTAAAACGTTAGCAAGTTAATAGCTAATGCCTAAACCTTTCGCAGACTAGAAAAAAGGTATTAAACAATCAATTTTACAGCAGAAAGACTGCAAAGAACCGACTCCAGTTATTTAATTATCACATTTGAATTTGATATTTTTTTGTAAAGAAAAACATAAAGAGAAGCTAATAATTTGGAGATAACTATTGTACGTTTTTATCTTTATTCGTCTTTCTTGCGGCATCAAGATACAAAAATGCATTTTTAAGTAAACTCGTAAACTACCAGTCGGATCACGATAAAATTAATATGGGGCCTTCTTAAAGTTATAAGCGTTCAAAAAAAACATCAAAATCGGTGTTATTGGCCGAGTTATCACGTAGCAAACGTAGAAAACAATAGATTTTTCTATTCATGCATTGATAACTTCTTTTTTGGAATCACCGATACCGAAGCATTATACATACCCAGTTCAAGAAATACACACGTTCATGTTTAATACACAAATACCTGCCTGTGCCCGTAAATGCTCGAACTTGGTTACGTGTTTACGCTTACAAATCCATGTGTAATACTTACATTTTTTTATAGAATAGGAGTTAAACAAGAAAGTGGGTCACCTGATGGAAAGTGATCACCTCCGCCCACGGACATACGCAAAACCAGGAATATCACGGATGCGATGCCGACCTTTAAGGAATGAGTACGAATGATTACATACAGTAAATATATTCAGAATCAGAATCAGAAAAATCTTAATTCACTTGAACCATACAAGTGATATTTGTACGCGTCGATATATTTTTAAACTACCACCGGATCGGAACGCGGCCACACAATGAGAAGATCCGGCGAAAGAAACTCAGCGGCCTTGTCTTTTTTCAATAATAACAGTTACAATATAAATTAGATTAAAAATGTAAATTACAATCTTACTTTAACTTAATTACAAGGTACAACAAATCACATTACAAATTGCAGTGGGAGATGGAAACCTCTAGCCCCAAGCATGTACATCTTCCAAATACTCTGAGACCGTTTAACAGCCATTTGACATAATTTTGCTTTTATATATTTTTTAAACTTATTTAACGGTATATCTCTTCACACTAATTGTCTCGATGCTTACAGCCATGTCCAGATTCTTTCACTTTCATTACTCTTTTCATACAAATACGCCGATTTCGGATACTCTTGACACCACTCTCAAATAAAACTCAAGCGTTTTAATCACAAAATAACAATCTAGGTCTCCTCGGATACCAACATCCAACGACATTCTCATTGTACACCTGACAAACAAAAATCTTCGAAAATGAGTGAAACGTTTCAAAATGCCACCTTATTGTAGTTGGTAACAAAAGACGCCTCCAAAAACCTCATAAACAGTGAAGCACCAGCCCGTGAAAAGCACAGCCATTATTTAATATTGCCAGATAGCGAAGTAATAACAGCCTGTATTTGCGAGACCTGTGGGTCAAGTGGTCTTAACAAGGTATATTGCATTTTGTGTCCCGTTCGGATACATTGAAGTGCACACTTTGTACAAGGATGTCACGCGTTTATGCTCAAAATTGAAATTTGCTTTAAGTAATATTTAAGGCTTCTCCTTTGTAACAAAAGCAATATCATTAACATCTAATACCTTCATATTATCAAAGACAATATATATACTAATCTCTGATATTATTTACCAGCAGCCCGTCCCAGCTTTGCTCGGGTGGACAAACTTCTATGTTAATAGAAATATAAACTTTCGTCTTAATACTATAAAAAAAACTGCATCAAAATAAGATGCAATGTTTTAGCATACACAGGGACAGACAGCGGAAAACTACTTTACTTTATACTAATTTTTATTGTCTCAAATATTAATTAGTGATAATGATCGTACTAATTATTTTTACGATATTTTCTCTTTCAGGAGATACTACATATTATCCACATTCTGATCCTAGCGACTTTTTTTCATACTATGTAAGTAGTAAAGTCAACAATAAGTTTAATTTTTGTCACAGATTATTTTCACAATTTAAAATAACGAATAAGCACACAGCACTCCTGATATTAAAAGACAACTGTGGTCCTTAGACAACATAGAAGTGAATAGGTATCCTGTAATCGGAGGGTTATGACTATTAATGTGCATTTCTGTACAGCAACTTGCCCAGATAGGGATCCATCGCTTATTTATTTCTACTGCTATAATGACACTGTCACTAGGGTTTTAGGCTTATAGAATTATCTTTACAATATAGAACTACGAATAAGCAAACAGCACTCCTGATAGTAAAAGGCAGCCATGGTCTTTAGACACCATAGAAGTTACAGGTACGTTGATATCCTTTGACCGGGGTGTTAGGATTAATGTTCAATTCTATCGACTATCCTACCCGCCGAAGCGGAACACGAAATTGTCAATTCTGACATTATAGCGGCTGTTAACATAGTGGACCGTGATCCCAACCCGGGCAAGTATCTGTACACCACTGTACCAGCGGTCTCGTTACACCCTCGCCTTAAGACAGCAGCAGCACAGACAGCGAGCCAGCCAGCAGCGAGACAGATGGTGTACGCGTGGACGTCGTATTTCGTAAAGGCCAGCGCTACATTTTTGTATTAATCTGTATGGTATTAATCTGTATTAATCTGTATGAGCAGTGAGTCGTAAGGGCTGCTTCGCTGTACGTTGCCTGTGCCTTACAATTAAACACGCTTAAAACTTTAATTAAACTGGCATTAATGTCATTGATTAAAACTTAACTAAACGATTAATATCCACGCTACCTTTGATTCAGATAACAAAAGCAGGAACAAATTATGTACTAAAAATATTAAAGTTTTGTGTGCGTGTAGTTTTAGATGTCATTTCGACAAAACATAGATTAATGAGTGAGGAAATGCAAGCACACATAAAGAATTTCTCCACGTGTAAAAGTAAAATAAGCAGTGCTATATCGTTCTCGATACTGTTGTGTTGCTAATTAGATATAATTTATGATTTAAAAATGATAATTTTTAATGAAATTGACGACTTGTTTATTTTTTTTTAAATATTGACAGGTTCATCGTAGAATTCACCATGTATGCTTGTTTTAGTACAACCTCCTACTTATGCTACTGAAAAAGTTATATTTAGTGACCTTTGGAACCAATCATAGCGATTAGAACTTCGTGAGTTGGTAATACTCTACTATTGGCCGAGTCAAAATAATTATTGATTATTTTAGTTAAACTTTTTAAAATTATTTTAGTTTAGTTTTAGGTTTAGTTAAACTTTAAATAATTTCAACGACTTTTATCAGTTTGAATTAGATAGTTACTTTAATTGTTACACAGAGTGACCTGTTTTGATAAAATGTGCTTAAGTAGTTAAACTTAACCGACTTAGTAATAAACATGGAGTAAAATCCTCCTAACATAGGAGTAAAATCAAGTTGATATTATAGTCTCTATCACATTGTAATAAAGAATATGATACCAGGTTGAACCTCGGAGTACTTTACACCATGTTTATTAAGAAGACTGTATGTGTCCGTTTTTAGTGAATACCTTATTTTTTGATGATCAATAACTAACTTAAATTATTCACGGTGGCCATAAAACAACTTTTAACAATCATTATTATCGCCTCTGTGGTCTAGCGGTCCGGGTGTTGGACTTGACTGCATGAGGTCCCGGGTTCGAATCCCAGGTCGGCCAACAAAAAGAAAATTGGATTTTTCCAATTTTCTAAGTACAAAAAATGTTGGTCGGGATTGGAAATGTGCCCGGTTGGCGATAGGCTTGCCACCTATCACATTGTGGGACTTAGTGTCTTCGGCTAGTCGTGGGTGCCTTGGTTGTACCTCTGCCTACCTTTTCGGGGATATGGGCGTGAAGATACACACACATTATTATTACCTATATTAAAAAAAGAATGTGATGTGTGAAGCAAATGAAATTTTTTGCTAAAGTTAAGACGCAAAACTAAACTAAATTCCTGGAATTGGTAAGTTTTTTTAGCTAGAATTTCTATGCCTATCTTATCTGCAATCTCTAAGCACGCCCCTGGCATTAAATCGTCCATTGTACAGTACATGTCCATAAAAATAAATAAACAAATTAGCTCAAACATCCTAGCCATTGGAGAGCGATGTATGACCTATAACATCCACCTTCGGACATCGCGTCAGAGCTTAAGGTATCATGCCCATCATCTCGATGCGTGGCGGTCTACAACTGTGCGATTCCGAAGACATTTTTTACCCCGTATAACACCTTTGTGGAATCAGTTACCTAGGGCGGTATTCCTAAACGATTTTAACTTAGGAACCTTCAAGAAAAGAGCGTACTCATTCCTTAAAGGTCAGCAACGCATCTGTGATACTTCTGGTGTTGCGAATGTCCGTGGGCGGAGGTGATCACTTTCCATCAGGTGACCCACTTGCTCGTTTGCCTCCTCTTCTATAAAAAAAAACATATTCTATATTATATTATATAAGCTGATGTTGCATCTTACCGTCAGGAGAGAGGTATGATTGTTCGCTATCTTATCAAATAAAACATAAACAAAATTATTGATCCTGCAATAATAAATAACGGAAGCTGGTATTGTTTCGACATTTATATCTGATGCAAAGAGTAAAGTAGCTCTCCATAAAGGATCTGAAGGATGACAGTTCACAAATGTAGAATGCACGGTCATGTGGACAGTAGAGCAGTCATGGCGGCCATTATTGTTACATTATTTTGTCATCCGTCATGGCCCATCGTAAAGAAGGAGTGAAGTAACAACTTAAAGTGTACCTGAGAAGTGGTTGCCACCGCAGTGTCTGGCGATGAACGATGCAATTTTTAACGTTATTCCAAATAATAA
>NJDC01015563.1:41735-53854 GCA_002245475.1 Calephelis virginiensis
CTTTTAAAAAGGGGAAGACAATATGTTAAGAAACTGAAGAAATGAATTTAAAATTTTAATATGAAAAATAATTTATTATTACGGAAGACGTGGCAGCATGGCCTAAAGGTTTTAGCCGGCCCCAGAAAGGGGCAAATTAACTTAAAAAAAAAGAAAAACGTTATTTGTCAGTGTCAAACGTTCACTTTGTTTTGGTTGGTGATGTTTACATTGTTTTACGCTCAGATGTTTTACGATTTTCCAACCATAAAAAACAAGAAGTTTAATAAAATAATTTTAGTATGCAAAATTATAACAACTTATCTATGTAAGTTAAATTTAATTTTTAACTCATTGTTTTACTCTGTTGTTTATAGTCATATAAATTTATGTTCGTGCATTAAACATAATTAAATCCGCAATTAGAAACCTACAACATATAGAAGTATATATTTCTAAAGGTTTGTATTATGAAATTTTTTTTTAATTGTGTCCTATCCTAAGGCTGAGCCCAGATATATGTTACCTACCCTTCCCTTTGTACCAGAACTATTTTCCTGTAATACTAAACACAGGTTTTGATGAAACACAAACAAATTTAATAAAGTTGTGATTAGCAGGGTTACTCTTGAACCTCGATTCATGCAATATTAGATATTGGAATCGAACAATACTGGCGAATTATTCACATTTAGTTAATAGTAAACAGTAAATTATTATCAGATTCGTTGAATTTATTTGTACCTGAATCCGATAATCCGATAGTACTGTGTTCAAAAGTACCTAAAAGGACATAAACAATTCCAATTTCTAATTCTTATGATATCAATATTCAAGAGTAACCCTACAAGTATTACAAAATTTGACATAGGTACGGAATAAGAACACATTTCTGTCTTGTTAATGATAGCTGTTAAAAGTTTTAACATGAAAATTTTTTCCCTGTGTTGGTCCAGGCTCCTTTGCAGAATAGACCATCTGCCTTCCTGCCAGGCAGCTCATAAAAGGCGAGCATAGGCTTACCATCACTAACACCGTGAAATCCCACACTAGGTGGTAGAGTTTTGCAGCGACTTTCCCGGATTGGTACCACCGCCTTACCTATTCCTGCCACCATAAAGTCTAATGCTTGCCGTTGACGTGTTCCAGTTCAGAGGGTTAGGTAGCCAGTAAACTTACTTTTGCTCGGGACCTAACATCCCGACCTCAGGTTGGCAACGCACGATTTCCACATTTGGTGTCTCTAGGCGGCGTGAATTTCTAACCATCAGAAAATGTGTCTGCTTGTTTGTCTTCCATTATTATTAAAAAAAAACATAAATGCGGGACAACAGCTTTTCTGTAGTAACCAGCTTCAGCACAGCTCTCATGAGATATTTGAATATATAATAGCATTCTCCGCAGTCTATTTCTAATCTTAAATCCATGGAAATAGGCTCTGTGACTTTTGCATAAAACTATAACTAAGGTATTAAAATGTAACAAATATACACACTTTCACATCTTCTCAAGTGTTGGCATTATAGTAGTAGTAGGAATGCATGGTAATTTTTGGTATGACAAATCCTTACTTATTGTTATAGCACCTGCATATCAAGCTTTGCTAAAAAAAAATTGTAAGACAAAATTTTTTAAAACTGAAAGCTAGCTAGATCGATTTATTACTTCCAAAACTTGTACACGGGCAGGGCATACTAAATTTCATGGTAATTGTTGGAGCTGTTTCTAAGATTCAAGATATGTATGTATACATATATTATAATAATTGCTATATTCAGGATATAATTTACATGTTTAAAGGTATTAGATCTTTTCGAGGAAACCGTGGATTTAAATTCAGGTTTGGTTTTTGTTTTTGAAACCATCAATTGAATATTAGAATTCAATCTCAGATTTTTTATGTTTTGATCCAACTTAAAATCTGAAACAAATATTGTATTTATTTGCTGATAGTGATGAAACTGATTTTTTAAGTAGTAAATCAAGTAATTTTAATACTTTTTCTGCTCAGTTTAACTGAAATTTTTCAAAAATCTAAGCTTCCATATATACAAAAACCTTTGAAAATAAAACCAAGAAAAAAATCTAAAAAAAGAAATGATAAAATTAGAAAATTAAAGAAAAAGAGAGAACAATTACTAAAGAATACACTGAATCACAAGCGTAATTGTACCACTGAGTAAGTAATATTGCAAAACAATTTATAGGAAGAATATTTTGAAATGGGCTCCACTTTAAATTATCACAGTTAACCATGGCAACTGCAACAACACCAGGGTTCTTACAGTTACTTTTGCAGACTTTTATAAATATATATTTTTATGGATAAAAGACAGTAAACAAGCTCATGGCTCCCGTGATGGTAAGAAATAACCTATGAACACTATAAATGCCTGTATACCTGTAGCAAGGATGCAAGTCTACCCTACCCTAATGACTGGAACATGACACTGTTGTTATAGTGGCAAGTATGAGTGAGATGGCGGATCACAACACTCAACTCTGTTGTAGCAGGTGTATTTTGTTGTAAACTGGCTCCATATACATGTTTTAAGAAGTACATTACAAGTACTGTGATCTCCATTATTCAATCTGAAATGTGCTATCTAAATAGAAATATTATATTATCATTCTTGTTAAAAAATCAGATAGTGCAAATTTTGTTATATAGAAGCAAGTTGTCATTACATACAACTGTGATATGCAAATAATTGAATAAATGCTAAATTTCAAGAACTGCTTATTTAAATGTACTAGTGGTCGAAATTCGATCATAATAAATTTTAATATCTTGTTAGTAAAAACGCCATCTTCATTTCTCACAATCAAATACTTTGTTTCCAAACTGTATGGTGTGTTATTTTATTGTTATTATCATCAATATATTTGTTTGTGTGTGTCAAATGCATGGTAGTGTGGGTAATGTTTTAGTTATTGATTTAATGTACTTTGTAATCATTATAATTGACAAAATATTAGCATTCTGCACTTCTCCTACACATAAACTATAAGTGTGCCAAATTTTATGCTCCTGCGTCCGCACAATTTTCGTAAAAATGTGTCCAAACTTTTGGCATCACGCATTAATATATAGATTAGATACTTATTACTATAACTAATTATTAGATTGATCAAGTTGTCCTTTCCCTGTCTACTTAAACTATGACCAATTCCAAACCTGACCTGTTGGTTATAATTTAAAATATGGATACTACACATAATAACTGATGCCTTTGGAATAAAAGTAGTTTGCCACTACATTTTTCTTTCAGTGAAAGAAATATATTAATTCCCTTTCCTAATTTTATATAATGTTGCTTAAATTTTAATTGAGCAAACTACATATTATGTAAATTGTATATTGTTTCTGCTTTTTTTACAAATAATCCTAACTTTTTTCGAAATTATTTTCAATATTGACTATTAAAGTTGACTTTGATTCTTTTATTTTTTCAAATTTTTCAGAATTCAACAAGGACTCCAAAATCAAAATCATCAAGGTAATTGTTTTTTTAATATTTTTTAGTTTTTTTATGTTTTTATAAGTGTCTTCTGAACATTACTTATTGAAGGCTTAGTTAGAGTGCTTGTGCCATTGTGAACGAAGGTGGTCGTAATTTTTCCATTATTATTGAATTTAGTTTTTATATTGAATGAAATTGGTTAATTTAGGTGGGAATTAGATTAATTTTGTTTATTGAAAGTGCAAAAATTAAATAATAATGAAGCAATTAGTGTATCGTCTATTTCCTCGCTGCTGTCTAATCTCACTAGATGAGCTTGAGTAACGAAGCCACCGTTTTACTTTACTCAAGACCCTGACCTGACATGACTTTGTACATAGTGACTAATGACTGTATAAGAGTTAACTAACTTGACATTGGCAAAGTAGTTGTGAAAAACGATCGAAAGCCATATTTATAAAATAAGAAGGCTTATTTGCTATATGTATATGCATGGCTAAACCAACTTTGTATAATTATATATTCAAAGAAATAGTTTACAGGCTTTTGGAAGGATCAAAGACATAAACTACACACACATTGATAAAACTAGCCCTTCTTTCTGTCTGACTTAATGTGTTTTAATAAAATGCTTACTTATTATATAATACATAAGGTCACCTACAGTCACATGCAGTTGAAGAAACGTCGATACTAATTATCAATATATAAAAGACATTTCATAATTACTACAAATAAAAATCACTGTACTGTAGTTGGAAAATTGATCAACAATAGCCTTCTTTGTTTTTGACTGAACTCTTCAGTTACTTCGAAGCATTTTAAGCATTAAATGACATGTTTTTGTCAACTCTTGTGTTGGTCCGGGTCCACTGAGTAACCATCTGACCCTGCCAGGCAGCTGATAAAAGCCGAGCATAGTTGTAAATAATAAATAAATATCCCTGGACAAGTTACACAAATTAAATCTAACCCCAACGTAAGCAAATTATATGCTTGTGTTATGAGTGTTAATCAACGATTCTAATAGGTACGTAGAAATACTTAAATAGATACAATAATAAATTTAATTAACACCCAGACCCGTAAATGCAGACATCTAAATGTTCATCACACGAATGCCTGCCCCCGTCGGCAATCGAACCCGAGCCTCGCAGTTGGTCTGTATAGTTAGGCGTGTACGCTAGCCACTCGACCAACGAGGCGGTCAATGACCTCTTGTTGTTGGTAACAACCAACAGGTCATTACCAATAAAATTATTGGTGGTCGAGTGCTGTGTAATTTGGCCTTACCAACTCCTGCCGCCATAATGACTCTGTTATATTCCAGTTTGGAGAGTGGGGTAGCCCGTAGACTTGCACATTAGGCCTAACGTCACGACCACAGGGCAGAGATCCATCTATAACATCTATGGTATCTATACGTCACAGTTATTACCTTTAGGAGAGCTGTGCACTTGATCGCTAACCTTTCAGATAACAAAAAAACTAATTTGATATTTAAACTTATTATAACTATCCTATGTGTTAGTCCATGTTACCCTCTATGTGTGTGCTGAATTTCATGAAAATTGGTATAGTAGTTTTTGCGTGAATAGTAACAAACAAGCAAACATTCAAACTTTCGCATTTGTAATATATTAATAGGATTGTACGTAGCATAAATTTAAGAATAACAATTTTTTTAGATTCGGATTTTTATAAAAGCCTTGAAGTGCTCACTTATCTTTAAAATTTACGCCTGCTATATTACAAATATCCCCGTTTTCATAAATATATCACTAGGGCCCTCAGTCGACAGGCTAGAGATCATATTAAAAACTATCACTATACATTGGCCTTCATCACTGTTATTTTACTTTTCTACTTTAACTGCTCAAAATGATACAAAACACCATCAAAATTAACTGGCTTTTTAACCGACTTGTTTTTTCCTTATTTCTTTTGTATGTTTGTTGCGCAGTTACTGGGCCAATAGCCAACCAAATTGTATGGTTATTTTTATACAGATAGATCGTGATTCCGAAGCGGTTCCATATTAATTTTATCATGATCCGACTATGGATTTTTGAGTTATACTTAATAATGCATACCCTTTTCAGTGTAAGTCAAAAACTACTTGTAGGATTTTGATACAATTTATGCGGGACAGTTTCGGAAATATTTGCAATCTTTCGAAACAAGAATTATCAAATCGGAACGCGGTACCCAATGAAAGAGTTAAGAAAGAAAGAAAAAATATTTATTTGCGGAATATGAATGTTACAAAGATTTTACAAAATTATTTAAGAGTTCCAACATATTCTACTAATTTGTGGTGTTCAAATATTTTAATAGGTTTTAATCCAATTAGGAATTTTAATTATTTATTTACTATTTACATACTGGTTTTTGTATTGATTACTACAAACATTTTTAGAATGTAAATTAATTTATCCCTATCTACCGTAAACTGCCAGTCGGTTTTTGTAGTTTTGCTGCGCTTAATTATTCTCAATAATCATTCGAATTTTTTTCCCCATGTTGGTCTGGGCTCATTTGCAAAATAGACCATCTTTCCACCGTGACATCTGACTAGGTGGTAGAGTTTTGCAGCAACTCGCCCGGATTGGTACCACCGGCTTATCTATTCCTGCCGCCATAACATCAGCGCTGGTCGTTGACGTGTTCCATTTCGGAGGATAAGGTGTCCGGTACATTTACTTTTGCTCGAGGCCTAACATCCTGGCCTCAAGTTGACAGCGCACAATTACCACCTTTGGTGTCTCTAGGCGGCATGAATTTCTTACCATCAGGAAATCCGTCTGCTTGTTTGCCTTCCATTATCATAAAAAAAATTGAAAACAATTCTGTAAGAAAAAATAAAGTTTTTTGTTTTTTTTTTTTATTTCAGCTGAAGGCATTCCATCTGGTAATATGGCAAACAAGAACAATCAAGCAAAGATTAATATTTTAGAAGAACAATATAGTAAGAAATAGATTATTACAATCAATATAAGTCTAACTATTTTTTGTTACGTTTCCCAAGTACTGGGGGGCTGATTGCGTATATTTTTAATGATGATCGCTGGGTAAAGTGTACATCAAACAGCTCTCAAATGACGTGTTTTATAATAAAAAAAAGTGTTTTATAATAATAATAATAAATAAATATCCCTGAACAAGTTACACAAATTGAATCTTACCCCAAAGGTAGGAAATTATATGCTTGTGTTATGGGTTTTTATTTTATAGATTTTATAATATATATGTTGAATATTGTTATGAAATAACTGATGTAATGAAAACTGGCCAAGTTAAATCTAACCTACTATTAGATCTCTTATTTTGAAATAACAGCATTTGTTATAGGTATCGAATAAAGCAAAGAAATAGAGTTTCATACTTGATCATAATGTTATTTTGTTCCTATAAATAAGTATTTGGATTTTGCATAGAACTTGGCACCCATTAAGATCTCCATTCTTTTTGCGGCGGAGTTCACAGCCAAGAATATTTTTTGTATTGAACTTGGCTCTCCTTTTTTACATTTATGTTTTTGGTGGGATTTATTTATACACGCATACCGTATTCTGACGTAGACATGATGACGTCAATGGTTGCCGTTGGCGTATTTATTTTTTCAAAAATGGTTATTGTCACAAAAATTGGCCTAGTACGAATCGAAAGTCATGTTTTATACAGTGCATTCCTACAAAGGAGAAGTTTATAACAATGCTTGCTGGTTACCCTCGACTTCGTCAGCGTAGAATAGCTACGATTGTGATGCAAATTTTCATATTCCATTATACTTAGTTATTTAAGGATTGACTTTGGAAAAAATGTAGTCTATGTTTAAACTCGGCTCTTTAAATTTTATCGAAATCAGCTCAGTAGTTAAGCCGTGAGAGCGCAATAGATAGACGGACAAACTTTTGCATTTATAATATTAGTACGTAGTTTTGGCGCCATCGAGATAAAAGATGGTCGCAGTTTTTTTTGTAATTATTGAATTTCGTATACATATTGAATAAAATTAATCAATTTTGGTGGCATTTTGTACACTTTAGTTCAATTAAAACGTACAAGTGAAGTATAAAAAAGAAAAAAAAACAAGTGAAGTTTTCATGGAAAAATTATTAGTCGATCGTGTTTTTCCTCGTCGCCGCCAAATCTCACTAGGCCATCTCTAAAACCAAGAACCTGACATGACTGTCTATGACGATCTTGAGACTAATTTTTGAACAATTTAAGCCCGATTTTTGTTAAATCGAGTAATTTAATCCAAATTTATACTAGTCTAATGGCAAATGCTTACGCTAATTTAAAAAACTTAAACAACTAAAAATGTTGGTATGAGAGTATGTACATAACATACTTCCCCGTAAGCAAAGATAGGGTGAACACTGAACGTGTACATCATCATCATCTTCAACATCAGTCTATCGACCTAGGTAGACCGAGAAAGTTTGACTTCACAGACTATTTGGGCTGTGGGCATATCCATCGTGCAATTAGTAAATCTGCACCAGAGGCTTGACAATTCTGTCACATATTGTCAAAGTAAAAACACAGCTTTGAATTTGTTACCTTACAACTTTACATTTTACGAACGTAGCATAGGTTTTAAGTATTAGATATCGAAATCATCCGTTGATATCATGAGTTTAGCTCTTCTAGCTAGCGTGTCCATGAATTATTCGTAACAAAGCTTTAAACAGCCCTTACTGTTACCTAAGATGACTAAATTTTCAGAGCAAAAGCGCTATAGATTTCGATAAGTTAATCATATAGCAGCTCAAGGTAAAGCCTCTGATGTGAAGCATCAGAAAAATAAATTTTCATTGTGGGTGTATAGATGGCGTTGCTATACATATATAAATTCAATATTTGTTTTTTTATGTTTCAGGATGTAATGGCCCATCCAGTAGTACCCCGTGGGTAAAAGGTAAATAGTGTAGATTTTTATTGTTATTATACATAATAAATCCCTTAATTTTTATCATTGTAACTGAAAATGAATGTAAGAATTCATATGACTGGCAGTGAAGAATAACGTGTGACGTGTGAATGCGAGTCTAATAATGACAGGCCTTTACGTTTAAAGGCTGTATTAAAGCCACATATTACTACGTATATTTACGCCAAGTCGCTTACGGGGTAGGCAGAGAGATTGATGGGCTTCTTTATCACTGCATTCATATCATTTCTACTTCATAAGACTAAATAAGAATTTTTGGCGCCCATCAATTTAGACACGTACTTCCTGTTTTTTATTAGTTTTTTAACAAAATCCTCTCTGGTCAAGCATGAATAATTACAACTAGTTCTATATTTCACTATTATTTATTATTATCTGTTTAGAGTAGTTTTTTATCTAGATATCTTGATCCGGAAATTCAGCTACTCCATTAAGATAGATCTGCGTTGCTTGCCATGTGCCGCCTCCAAACCCGAGCGCCCTATGTGGTTGTCTAGTTTGCCTATCTGGAAAGGCCGATTCGGCATATGCATATGAAAATTGGTCCAGCTGTTTCACCGCGAAAGTGAACAGTCATGCAGACAGATAGCCCTGATAATGTATATAACATTGTATTAAGTTTATGTAGAAGATTACATTGAACGGTGTAAATTTAAAAACTGACATTCTTTCGCATTTATAACATTATTATAGAATGAATATAGATGTAGTGATACTATAAGAATCCTACGTCTTTTACTCCTTTTCCCTCCTTTTTTAATGGTGACCGTGGCCCATAGACACCACAGATGTTATAGGTGAGTGCTACCTTGAGGCCGGGGTGTTAAGACTAATGTACAAGTCTACCAGCTCATTTACCCTTCGGACCGGAACATGACATTGTCAATATGGCGGCAGGCATTTGGTGGTGGGGGTGGTGATGCTGCATGACAATCTACCACCAGTGGTCTTGTTTGTAATGACCTATTTGACCTTTGCCTGCAAGGATGAAAGGCAGATGGTCTCTTCTACACTTGGGATCCGGAACAATTCAGGGTGAAACGTTATATCAAACAAAATCTGTACTGTAGCTCTGTCGGTCAATGAAATTTTTTTTGTGGGTTACAGGTGTTCCGGTGACTTTCCTGCGACGTCAAAATAATGTAGGGGCGATACAACCACAATCACGTAAGTAACTCATATTTTTAACCAACTTCTAAAAGGAGGACGTAACAATTGTATGGTTTTTGAAGTGTTACTGTTTTGGCGCGATTGGAAAAAATAATGAGTGAATTTTCACGATTTGCGCGCGCGCCGATAGATAAAAGCAAAAGTCTGAAGTTAGTTGCTAAACAGATAAAAGCAACAGTCTGAAGTTAGTTGCTAAACAGATAAAAGCAACAGTCTGAAGTTAGTTGCTAAACAGATAAAAGCAACAGTCTGAAGTTAGTTGCTAATTTTTTCCAACATAGTGAGCTGTTATTTTACGGATTGTTACACTAAAGAACTACGACTTCTTACGTGCATTCATAAGTGCACAATAACCAATAACCAATATATTGTGATGATACTTTTTATACATACATACAAACATACATATCTTCACGCCAAGTCCCTTACGGGGTAGGCAGAGAGTATCGAGTGCCAGACCTCACGATCCTGACAAACCTGTCTTGCTTCCTTCACATTCATAACCCTTTTCATACAAACACGCCGGTTTCGGAGACTCTTGACACCACCCTCGGATAATATCCGATTGATCTGATCGTGAAATGTCAGCCTTGGTCTCCCCGAGTACCTACATCCATCCACATTCGCAGTATATGGATCTTTAGGTTTTTTGCATAAGATTATGCAGTTGTACTTTGCTTATATTATTTTATACTTTGTGTTAGAAACGAATAAAGAGGTGAATAAATTAATGATTAAACAATAAATATCTCTGTACAAGTTACAAAAATTTAACTAGCCCTAGAGTAAGCAAATTCTAATTCTCTATGGTCTAGTGGTCCGGTGTTGGCGTTAATTTCATGTGGTGATTGATTCGAATCCCGGGTCAGGCAACACAAAATGAATTTTTCGTTATGTCACGACCGTAATACGGAAGAGCTAAGCAGAATTAGAAGCGTCTACGGAAGAGCTGAAGATATCTAGTCTTACAACATTATAGATGGGAAACCTATTGCCAACTGGGCACTTATCCAATCATCATATAGGCAAAAACTAAACAGACCAACACGTTCCCTCCCCTTTCTCTCTCTCTCCGTGGGGCTCTCTTTTCGATTGCGTTTATCCTTCATTGATTCTTTTTTTGTATTGGTTGCATTTAAATGTAAGCCTCAATCATTGCACTCGTTTACTCGTACTCGTGTACCCGTACAAATGATAAGTTTCAAAGAAGTAGCTGATCAGTCCTGTGGGAACAAGTGAGTACAGTGAGAACGATACAGTTAAAATAATTAGGTATGATTGTATTATTGTCAACCTTGTTTTCAATTAACAACATTATTTTCCAGATTTTGAAGACACACAGGACGTGCAAGATCTTTATTTTAAACGTGATAACGCAATCTCACCCATGATGATTCAGATAAATAGTCCAAGCACACAAAAGCCACAATATTCACCATCTGAAATCTACTTCGACGTGCCAGTTGATGACGAAGGTATATATAGTGTTTTATTAATAGTTTACCGAATGTTTTTTTTTCTATTTTAATATATTGGTTAGCTTAGGACACTGATTAATAATTTTGTGTGTTTTTTAGTAAATTTACGAAACCCAATATTTTATCTAATGCCTCATATGGACCTCAGTGTCTCAGTTGTGAAGTTTTGTCATCTGTGCATTCTACTAATATTAACTAATTCTCTAAAGATGAATGGATATTTGTTACTCCTTCACTCATAAATTACTGAACGGATTTAGATTAAACTTTACAGGGATATAGTATATAATAATATAAGATATTTTCAAATTAGTAGTAGAAATTGAGGCTGCATATTCTGCGTAATTAACTGAAATATTTTTAAAAAATCAGACTCATAATAAACAAATTGTAGTACTTTTAATATGCCGCAGAAGGTCAATCACCCCGCGCGAACAGCTGGGAGCGCTGTCATTTTAGCGACAATAACTATTTTTTTTGGTATTTATGTTTTTTAATTACGTTTTTAGGTATCTATTCCGGGTCTATAGCTAAAATATCGTTAGCTAATTCGAGACAACCTTGTATACATCTTAATAACATATAGGCTACAATTTATAAGGAATATAATTTGGCACACGGACGAAGTCTTAAGTGGAGACTAGTAATAAAATAAAAAAAAATGCTGTGCAGCATCTCGCTCGGGTTGGTACTACTTGCTTATCTATTCCAGTCGCGATAATAGTGATAGTGAACAGTGATGTCTGTTGTCGTGTACTGTAGCCGGTAGAATAACACGTCTTCTGGTTCTGGTAGTTTATGGTAGATAGGCATAAAGTAATTTTCTTTCTGAAAATTGTTTGTATTAATAAATAATCATTTAATCAATACAAAAAACAGTGTGTAAATAGTAAATAAATAATTAAAATTACTAGTTTGATTAAAACCTATTAAAATATTTGCACTCCACAAGTTGGTGGAATATGTTGAAACGCTTAAATAATTTTGTAACATCTTTGTAACAATCATATTCCGCAAATAAATATTTTTTCTTTACATACATATCTTCACGCCAATATAAAAATACAT
>NJDC01015579.1:0-23821 GCA_002245475.1 Calephelis virginiensis
ATTTTTAATATTCTTTTTTTTACCTCTATATTTTATACTAGTCTTATATTATGTAAAATGAACCCATATCTTAATATTTCATGTCTTTTTCTAGTTTCGTCTTCATATTTCTTTCTTGTTCAGGCCTCTGCCTCTTCTGTCGTGATAAAACTCTACAATAGTCTTTCACTAGTATAGTTTGTTTACTAAATCACATTTACACACAACTAAGTAATATTTACACTTTAATTAATTTACAAATTATACATTTTTACATTATATTACACATAACCCTCCTATAAAACCCTCGAAAAGCGCGCCTTCCCCCTCCGACCGTTCCCGCCAATCTTTTTTTTTTTAGTTTTATCCCAGTCGGGGAAAGGCAAAGGATCTGAGTCTTTACAGCCACGACTTCCGTATTAATAAATCTTTTTCTTGTTGTATATTTTCAATTCATGTCTTCCGTATTCATTCTTTATTTCAGTCATTAGTCACTAATTTACAAAGTCATGTCTGGTCTTGAGTAAAACGGTGGTTTCGTTACACAAGCTCGTCTATGAGATTTGGCGGCAGCGAGGAAATTGACGTTACACTAATTTCTTCATGATTATTTAATTTGTGTACTTTCACTGAACAAAATTAAAGTGACAGTGAGAAGCATTGCAGTAGCTACAGAAAAAAGTAAAATGCTGCAACAAAGTGAGGCCTGATCACTACGGGACATATTAATTAAACTAGCTAGTTCTTTTAAATCAACATTAAAATGTGAATACATTTATCGATGTAGACGACGTACGTGACTTTATGTCAACCCTTTTTAACTCACACATAAACAATTTACTCACGCGCAGATATAAATTTTTTGGTCTCGTGTTTTAACTGACATTTTTTATCTTGTACAATATACTAAATCTATGTAATTGCCATAGATATTTTTTTGTCATATATGAATAAGCTATGAAAATTAATCAACGCAAGACTTCACATAATCGAATTGGAACTGATTAAAGATTAATATAACAATATCTGATTTGTCAAATAACACTTTGTATTGACGCTGTCGAAAGAAAAGATGGTCGATTATTAAATTTCGTGTTTATAATGAGTGAAATAAGTTGATTTTGGTGGCATTTTGTACAATTTTGTTCAGTGAAAATGCACAAATGAAATAATCATAACGAAATTATTGTATCGTGTATTTCCTCGTTGCTGCTGAATCTCACTATATGAGCTTAAGTTATGAGGCCGCCGCTTTACTCAAGACCTTGACATGACATTCTATCTAATGACTAATGACTGTAATATAACAATATAACATTTACTTAAACGGAAGACTCGGCAGTATGGCCTACAGGTCTTAGCCGGCCACAGAAATTTGACAGGCGACATTTGACAAAGACATCCATTTTCAGGGGTGAGGTGGGCGGAATGACTGTTATTTAAAATAGCTGCATACATGGACCTTACGGTTCATTATTTTTTGTTTATGATTGTCTCCCATGGGATAGTTACATTTAAATCTCAATTTTTAGTCCTACGTTGACGTAGTCTCTAATTTCAAATTACATTTATGCCCAATACTGCATTTATCTTTTGGCAATAGCTACATTTTTTCTATATTTTAAAGTGAGAAATTATTATTTATACTTTTAATTTGTTTATATTTACATTTCCTCTTCTCCTAATAACCAGTAATTAAATTACTTATTACGGGTGTTAGTCAACAATACTAGCACATAGAACTAATTTAGTAAATCTATATCGCATTACGTCTAAGCGGATGGGTCAATTATGTTAATTCTTATTTTGTTGTGTAAGTTATTATCAGGGTAGTTTCTTATAAAAAGGAAAACCAGGAAACTTGCTTTAAAACTGGGAAAAACCATGTTTCAATGAAAACAAACTGTTAGTAAATGTGTAGGGAATGTGCAGTAATGATATGATGAGTAATGTTAATGTCAAGTGTTATCGGAAATAATGTTCCTTACACAAATATTTGCCCCCGTTTGACATTGAACCCGAGCTTCGCGATTGGTCTTAGACGGTGTTAGACGGGTACGCCAACTCCTCGACCAAAAGGTATAGGGAGAATGAGTTTTTTTTCTGAAGGTTACCAAACGTTGTACTAAAGACTTTGGTTTATATAAGCTCCACAGGTATCACACTACCTTTAGCCTCTTAATTCAATTAGTTATTGAATTAAATAATTTAAGCTCAGTAAAACTGTAAAAATCGACTTTAATTTTATAAATTACATCTCATATGTAGTCAAAAATTTAATGTAAACATATCTTCACGCCAAGTTCCTTACGGGGTAGGCAAAGAGTGTCGAGTGCCAGACCTCACGATCCTGACTAACCTATCTAGCTTCCGTCACATTCATTACTCTTTTCATGCAAACACGCCGGTTTTGGAGACTCTTGACACCACCCTCGGATAATATCCGATTGATCTGATCGTGGAATGTCAGCCTTGATCTGCCCGGGTACCTACATCCATCCACATTCGCAAAGTATATCTGCTTTGTCAATCTTTCATCTGTCATTCTTTCCACGTGACCGAACCAGCGGAGCATGCCCTTTTGCATTTTAACACCAACACTCTATTTCAATCCCACTCTTTCTCAGATCTCACTGTTACGAATGCGGTCGGCGAGCGTTACAAGATATCATTCTCTTGTTCTAGCACTACATCATCAACCAAAACTCTTACATCCATTCTGGCTACGTCTCTCTCAAACACCATTATATTGGTTTTCATCGCATTCAAATGTAAACCCCTTTCTTTACAATCTCCTTCCGTAAGTGTGACCAGTGTTTGCAGCTCAGATGGTGGTGTACAGCATTATCTGCATAAAGCAGGGAGTTCACTACTTGGCTACCCATACGCATTCCCACATTCAATGATCTTAACCTTTGAAGACATTTGTCCAAATATAAGATAAACAAGCGTGCTGACAACACACATCCCTGCTTGACGCCAATATTAATATCAAACCAAGGCGATATGTTGCCCGCACCCGCACGCATGCCTTACAGTCTAAATACATTAACTGCACCGCACGCAGCAGGGACCCGACTATTCCATAATCCGACAAAATGTCCCAAAGTTCCTTACGTACAATCCTACCAAACGCTTTTTCGAGATCCCCAAAACCACAGAAAACCTTCTGACCCTCAGCCAGATGCTTCTCTACAATGTTGTAAAAGATATCCCCATAAAAAATAACGTATTTTTTTATTTAACTTACATACATACATACATACATATCTTCACGCAAAGTCCCTTACGGAGTAGCCAGAGAGTATAGAGTGCCAGACCTCACGATCCTGACAACCTATCTTGCTTCCTTCACATTAATTACCCTTTTCATACAAACACGCCGGTTTCGGAGACTCTTGACACCACCCTCGGATAATATCCGAGTGATCTGATCGTGAAATATCAGCCTTGGTCTCCCCGGGTACCTATATCCATCCACATTCGCATTGTATGTCTGCTTTGTCAGTCTTTCATCAGTCATTCTTTTCACATGACCGAACCAGCGGAGCATGCCCTTTCGCATTTTAACACCAACAATTTCTTTCAATCCCACTCTTTCTCGGATCTCACTGTTACGAATTATTATTCGTTATACTGTTATTTAACTTAACGCATAAAAATAAATTCTGCCTTTAATAATTCACTTAGTAAAGTCATTGTAGGGCCGGGATGCTGATTATGTATCTCAGTTGCCAACTCAAAATGGAAAAGTGTACATCAAATAGCTGTCAAATGATGTGTTTTATATTTGCTATCTTCAGTGACCAACAGAAATACAACAAAGATAGCAAACACAAATGACGTCACTTGACAGTTATTTGATGTACACTTTTCCATTTTGAGTTGGCAACTGAGATATATAAAGAGCACTCGGGTCGCCTCGTTTATAATGTATCAAATAATGAGTTTATTTTCTATATATGTTTCGAAATCTTTTTTCATTATAAGTCAAATGTAAAATTTTATGCATTAAGCAGTATCCTTTGAAAAAAAAACCGAAAGTCTATTTTCATGGGGATATATTTGTAAACATTGTGTAAAAAAAATTTGAAACTCATTGTTGAAGGGTAACCAATACAGGGAAACTTTGAAAGCGCAGGCAAAATATTAATGTAAAGGGGTAAAGGCTTAAACGGTAATGCATTTTATATTTTATTGCCAAATTGTAATATTTGCTTATATAAACATTCATGTAAGACAGTCCCCAAAAACGCTTCTCTTGTCATGCTGCGTCGTACCTAGTGCGAGTCATGACGTCACCAGCCTGCGAATGCCACTGCTGTCTATGGGAATCAGTTTTATGTTTTGATTACGTTATAACTATGCTTCCTGTATTTTGCGTTGGATTTAAATTGCTTTTTTTTGTAATTTTAGTTTTTTCATAGATTTAAAGTGTTATCGATTCCGAACCGTTTCTCAAAATTTGGATGGTGCTTTAGATGTAAAGCCCTGTATATACGCTTAAAATCCTAGTTTTGTTACTTGCTGATTTATATTCCAAATGACCGAGACATTTAGTAGCAATAAGCAACGTGTAGTTCTCTTACTAGTCTGCGCGATAAGCTAAAAAAAATGACAATTAGTACTTATATCGCACTTATTAAGTTTTGTATGAAAAGTATATAAAGGTAATAACACTAAATTTAAAAAACCTTCTTCTTCTTATTTTATAAATATAGCTTTCGATCGTTTTTCACGCTTTGCTTTGTCAATGTCAAGTTAGTTAATCTTTATGCAATCATTAGTCACTATGTACAAAGTCATGTCAGATCAGGATCTTGAGTAAAGAGGTAGCTTCGTTACTCAAACTCATCTAGTGAGATTTAACGACAGCTATGAAATAGACAATACACTAATTTCTTCTTAAGTATTTCATTTGTGCATTTTCACTGAACAAAATTAATCTAACTTCCACCTAAATTAACCAATTTCACTCAATATGAACACGAAATTCAATAATAATTATTAAAAAAATTACGACCACCTTCTTTCACGATGGCGAAAAAACCTTCCATGAACCCCTTACAAAATCTGTATTATGTAATGTAGGTAGCTAAGAATAATCATGATAACGTTAGTTATCAGACAAAAAAACACCCACAGAGCCATTTAAAATGTATAACATGTCCATAAATATATCAAGGGCTAAAAATAATTATGTATATCGTTTAAAAATACGCAATTAAACATGAAATTTGCGTATAGTTTATTATTGCTTCGTCTAAAAAAAATATCTTGTAAGCTTAAATTTTACAATCTCGCGATTAAAATTTCGATATTGTTTACTTGGAACTTGACATTCTATATATTTCTCAATTCTTTTGTCAGACAAGCCAACAAAGATCATCATTATTATCATCAGCCAGAGGACGTCCAGTGCTAAACATAGGCCTCCCCCAAAGGGTGCTACAAGTCACGGTCACTAGCCGCCTGTATCCAGCAACTCTTACGACTTTGACCAGATCAGTCCATTGAGTGGGAGGTCGTCCAACACTATGTCCTCCGATACGGGGCCACCACTCGGGAACATTTTTCGCCCAGCGGTTGTTGGTACTGCGAGCAATATGGCCTGCCCACTACCACTTCAGCTTGTTAACTCTGTGGACATTGTAGGTTAGTCTCGTTCTCTTGCGAATCACCGAATTACGTATCATATCTCACAGGGAAAGAAAGAACCTAAATCTCTTCATAGCACACTAAGCGACTTTGAGCTTACTTAAGAGGCCCACATTTAACAGCCAAGTCTCAGATCCGTATGTCATCACCGGTAACACACATTGGTTGAAGACTTTAAATTAGGCTCTGCTTAAATTTGGTCAAGTAGATACCCGTTAAGTTCCCGAGCGCTGTCCATTCAAATCGTAAGGAGTTGGATTCGCTAGCAAAGATGCATATTCTTAATATTGAACTAGGCTATCGTGTTTCATTTACGTTTAGACATCGTGAAGAGGAGTTCCGCCATTGCTGCCTAGTGCCTTTGATGTGTGAGTGAAATACCGATACCATGGTTATACTGTCGCCATACGCCAACCCATATGCCATGCTTCACCACTACACCTTGTTATAGTAGACCACTATAATGGCCCAGTGTAGACGGCCCTTAAAACTGTAGCGAATTATTTTATTTTTAATTTTTACCAAACAAGTTTAAAATGGCAACTTATTTCACAGATGTCATCTATCTATTCTTTCATTACGACGTTTCAATATCATGGCGGCCGCCGTAGGCAGGATTTGTGGTGCAAGACTTTTGAAAAATTATGGAATAGTTGTGCCCCAGGTACTGATCGTAAGCTTATAAATTATGTTCAGTGCAGTAATTACCACCTCAGTTTCCAGCATTAGTAACGGCATAATAGCATAAGACCATTTTTTTTAACTTCATAATTTTTACAAGTTTTATAAAATTTTACAAAAATAGTTAGTTTTGTATGTGATTCTCGTAATTAATCATGAAATACTAGATATACAGAGTATTAAGAACACTAAGTTATCACATAACAGTACATTAAATAACAAGGGCGAAGAATAACCTTTAACATTATGTAATAGAAAATTTAACAGTAATCATCCCTTTCAGGCTTGTCAACTATCCACTAGTGCAAAGGGATGGACGAAAAATAGGAAATTGGTAAGTTCACCTTCACAATTACTTAAGACATAATAAAAAAACCTAAAACAAAATTAATTGAACTAGTAAGAAACAGAAATACTAAATTGTGTATTCGTTAATGCTTTTCTTTTCAATCCTTATAAATCTATAGACATAATTTTGAGTCCGTGAGAAAAAATAATTTTCAAGTTCAAGTGGTTTATAGTTGTAAATATACTGACTTGCAACACATTAAGCAATAATCATGACTTTAAATTCATAAAAAAAATTTGTTAGCATAATATTGTTACACATAATTGTGAGTTTTGATTTTTTTGTATACTTACTATTGATTAAAATATACCTAGTTAAAAATTTATGAGTCTGAAGTAAGCAGAAATTTAAACGTAAAAACAAATATTGTTCAATTTTATAAAAATAATTTGATTTTTTATTAATTTCATAATTAAACTGTAAAATATTAATAAACTAATAAAAAATGAATAAGAAATAAAATTTACCATATTAAGATATTTTCAAAGTTAATATGATAGTGTAAAAAAATGAAATTGTCAATTTCATAAATTAAAAAAAATAGGGGTCATTAGATAGATACAAATTAAACGAATACCTTTTTATATTTTTTAAAAAGTAACTTTTCTTTTTGAGATATGACAATATTTTTTCGAAAAATCGAAAAGAAAGGGTATAGTAGTAATTCAATCACGAAAAACATCCTCTGAAATATAACAATGATATTTTAGATTGTCAGAATCTTATGGTGAAAAAGGTATTCAATATACTGCAATACATATTTTGTTCATTTCATTAAAATATGATAACCTTTTTTAAATCTTAATGGCACTATTGTTAATGATGTTTATTATCAAATTTTGGTTTAATTCAGACTCATAAAAATGTATTGCTTGAGACATGTAAGTCAATTTAAGTATTCAAACTTGTAACTTAGCCATTTCTTTATTCTTTGTTAGCAATAATGTGCTTTTTGGTTTTCCAGGCTTTGTTTAAACTTTGAAAAGATTAAAAAAGCTAAGGCATTAGTGTGAATATCCTGTTTATCCAATTTTACCTCTTATTGACCCTGACATGAAATATTTTTTGCCATATTTCTATATTTAATATAACACTAAACAGTCTTAATAATAGCCCTAAATAATATTATACATAATACAGCTAATGCATAGTTGTATCCACTACAACTTTATAACTTAAAATAAACAAGTTTTGATTAGTAAGAGCTTGGAGTAATTTAAAAGTGGTAAAACAATAATAGACACACACACACAAACTAAACTAGACTAAAACAAGTTTAACTTTACCCCAAAGTTGAAGTTACAAAAACTGAGTATTAGGTAATAAACATAAGTAGTAAAGATAGTTCATAATATTATGGATACATAAAGTGCCAGAATAAGTATAGACATTTTTGTCATGTTTCTGAAAATAAAATACTGCATTTAAAAAAAAATATTTTTGTCAAATGAAGTTCGATTCCCACTCAGGCAACAAAAAATATAGAAAATGTATATTTTCAATTTTCTAATAAAAATAATGCTGCCTGAGATTGGATATGTGCCCGGTTTGCGAAAGGCTCACCACATATCACATTGTGGGACATAGTGTCTTCGGCTAGTCGTGGGTGCCCTGGTTGTGCCTCTGCCTACTGCTGCTCAGATATGGACGTAAAGATACTTTTTTAGTTTTACACTCTTTTCCACGTTTTACTTCTCTTGTCTTTAAGAAAGGAGATAATTTTCAAAAACCATGTTACTAATGTTATATGTTCCGACCAAACATACAAAAATATATGTTTGGTTGCCATAACATACATGTTAATCCCTTGTAAGTATTGTTATTCTAACATCACCTTTATTAAGATGGCAAGAGTACTCTCTAAATTATGTGGCAACCTAACAAATACACAATTAATTGTTAATTATTACTTTATTATTTTCTTTTATAATTTAATACAATTCCCTTACAATAGTTCAAAACTTTTTAAAATTAAGAAGCTTAAGATGTTCAATTAACTAAAATAATTAAGTATATGCAGTTTTTTCTGTATTTTATGTAATAATTTTCGTTTTCTTTTAGATTATTTTAAAATTATTATTATTTAAAAAACTTTAATTTTTGTACATAATATTTATTTGCATGCTAATATTAAAAAAAATATTTTAAAGACATTTTAATTTTAAAGACAAGACTGTTACATTTTATGACTACATAACTGGCATAATATGGTGTATTGCACTAGGGATAGTAGGTTAATAAGATGAATGTTATTGAATATGACATTACTGTATTTAAGAGTAGTAGCAATTTTCACATGTTATGCTTCTTTTGTATAATAGAATCGAATGGTATTTTAGTTTACATAAAAATGAGAAATAGAAAAAATAAACTAACAGTGGGTTGAGAATACAGTATTTGGCAACTTTTCATTTTTGTTCAACATCAAATGACCCCTTAATAAATAAATATCCTTGGAGAAATTACATAAATCAATCGAATAACAATACAAACGTTGGTGATTATTCAGTCTACTGTTCTAAAAAATTGAGATGTTGCAATTTTTTATATACAACATTTTTTATATACTTATCCCTAAGTTTTTAAATGTTTGTGTGTTTACAAACATCACATGCCAGGATCTTATGCATCTAACGGAACTTTTGTTTGATTGCTATATTAAAAGTTGTGTTTACAACAGTGGTTTCATAACAAAAGTTGCTTTTAATTGCATAGATTATTCATTGGCTACATGTATTTTTCTATAAAACACTAGCGGCCTGCCCTTGCTTCGCATGTGTATAAAATATACATACATACAAACCTTCCTCTTCAATCACTTAACTATTAAAAAAAAATGCATCAAAATCCGTTGCATAATTTTAAAGATTTAAGGACAAATTTAAGGACACAGGGACAGAGGAAGCGACTTTGTTTTATACTATGTAGTGAAGTAAAACCTGTGTTTAATAAATATTTTTGCACATTTTTCTTGTTGAACTGCATTATAAATCATTTACCCTATTGCAAATTGAGTTTCATTACTATACATTCAACAGCATACTAGGCATAGAAGAGCAGTAAAAGCAAAAATGAAAATATAAACAGTTAATTTGTGAACTTTCATCAAATTAGTACACGGCATTTATATCATTACTTTGAATATATGATAAAAATAATTCAACTCCGTGCCAAAGTGACAACTGGTCAAAATGACAAAAAGCAGCAATAAAAGCAGATTAATAATTTTACTCTTAACTAACAGGGATCCCACTTTCTTGTTTTATTGTACAATTTTTTTGGCCATTTTGGTGCATAAGCCAAGCATTATTAAATAAATAAATATTCCTGGAAAAGTTACACACATTGAATCTAACCCCAAAGTAAGCAAATTATATGCTTGTGTTATGGGTGTTAGTCAATCATACTAATACATAGAAATACTTAAACAGATACCAGAAAAAATTTAATAAACACCCAGACCCAGAAATGCAGACATCTAAATGTTCATCACACAAATGCCTGCCCCTGTTGGGAATCGAACCCGAGCCACACATTTGGCCGATGTAGTTAGACGTGTACGCTAGCCACTCTACCAACGAGGTAGTATCAATTATTGAATGTCAGAGTTTGTTTTGTAAAAATCAGCCATTTTTAATGCAAACTTTTTCAGGCTATGATCTCATAGTTATCCCACAGAGTTTTTATTGACAGATTTAATATAATATTTATTGTTCTAGTGGTTATCCACATTGGGTGTAGTTGGTGGTGGTGTTGGAGCTCTGCTTTTTGCATTAGAACAATCTGTTCAGGCTTCTGGTAGTGAAGCACATCCTTATCACCAGCCCTGGAGCCATGATGGATGGTTCAAATCACTTGATCATGCCAGGTAATGTTTTATTTCCATCTTACTATCATTTAAACACTATATTAATCTCTGCTTTTACCTGTAATTTTGTAAAAACTAGATCAAGTGACCTTATTTTTTACTTTAGAACATCCTTTTACCTAATCACGACACCTTAATTTCAGTGTTCGCCATTATCGTGTTCCGATTATGGGCAGAGTACCAGCTGCCCAGCTCATTACTTAACATTGAGGGATAGCGGGATTGAGGGATGACACCTTTTACGAGGCGCATCGCGTCGCAAAGCACACTCAGGCCGGACGCATCGCATGGGCAGATTTTTGTTACTCTGTACCAAAAATTAGAGTAAAAAATAATAGTGGCAACTATACTTTAAAATCGTCAAATATAGAAAGTGGCTCCTCTGGTAGTTGACGTACAAAACTTTAACGTTAAAATTTAATTAGCCCTCTTCACTTAACTAACGTTTTTACTCTCGCATCGTGTACAGCGCGCGGAGTGCCACGCAAAAATGCACCATTGAGCGACCCGGCATTTTGTATGTTGCTCCATACAAAATGTATAAACGCGGTCTAAGCGGATTATTGAGCTGCGATGCGGCCCGTTAAAGTGTGCGCTTTCCTTTAAGCCCCAGGGTTGGCAACCTATTGTTAAGATTATATTTTTAATATTTTAACCTATTGTTAGATTTCTATAGGAAATGTGTAATACTTATCACAAGGAAGTCTGTCTGATTGTTAGCAATTATTTATTAAACGCTTATTATTATTGGACTAGCATACTAGCAGCATTGTGCTGATGAGTATGTGTCTATGTGGTTGGATATTTTGATTAGTTGGTTTTTAAAAGCGTTTATTGTGAGTGCTCTAACAACTAGGCCTGGAAGTCTATTCCATCGATTTTGATTACATATCGAAGCTTTATATAATTTGGACCATATACTTTTATCTTAATATTTTAATGGATACATACGAATGAACCAAATACATTTAATATGTTGGCAGGCTGCAACTAGTGGCAATGTAAGGCTATCGAGCAAAAGAATTTCGTAACTTCATTTATTTAAATGAAGTCATGAAGTAGGTTCCAAAACAGGAATAGAGCTTTACGGATCTGGATTCTTATGTAGAATCATCATCAACCTCTGCCTGGCAGATCTTAAGAGACTAGCCTAGTTCAAAATCCGGGTCCGGGTAAAAAATCCACAGCCACGATGATGGTGTGTACATTAGTCTTAGCATCCTAGCCTCATTATAGCAACGCATCTATACATTACATATTGTATCCATAAACCATGGTTGGCTCCTACCATCAAGAGAGCCGTGTGTTTGTTCGCTGATCTTCCACATAAAAGACTACCATATGCTTAATCGCCTCTGTGGTCTAGAGGTTCAGTTGTTGAACTTGACTGCCTGAGGCTACGGGTCCAAATCCCAGGTCGGGCAACAAAAAGAAAATTGGGTTTTATAAAAACGTTGCTGGGGATTGGATTTTAGCATGGTTGGTGATAGGCTTGCCACCTATCACATTGTGGGGCTTAGTGTCTTCGGCTAGTCGAGGGTGCCCTGGTTGTGCCTCTGCCAACCTCTTCGTGGATATAGGCGTGATTATACTTACTTACCATATGCTTGGTTGTTGTTTTATCTCATAAAAAATACTAATCGCACTGACGTTTCGGAACAAAAATTTGCTATACGTGTAGGGCTGTGTTATGGATTAGGCCGAGGTGTGGAAGGGTTCTAACTTCTAGTCTAGGCCAAGCATGTATAATATATTTGCAATAATCTTTCTTCTAGCATTCGTCGTGGTTACGAAGTATACAAACAAGTTTGCAAGGCCTGCCATTCGCTGCAATACATCGCCTTCCGAAACTTGGTGAATGTCAGTCACACCGAAGAAGAAGCAAAGGCTGAAGCCGCCGAGGTAGGTTTCCAAAATGGTTTTTCTTTAGTTTTTAGTATGGGCACTTTAATTTAATTTAGCATTTTTGCATTAGTCATGTTTAATTAATTTACATTCAGCTATTACGTGGTATCGAAAGATCATGTTTAAATTCTTCAAAATAAGTCACAGGCAAGTCGTCATAATATATCATGTCAGGGTCTGAAGCGAATGACCATAAAAAAACGATACACTATTTTCTTCATAAATATTTAAACTTTTTACTTTTATTAAACAAAATTATACAACATGCCACCTAAATTTACGGGTTTTACTCAATATGTGTACAAAATTGCTTCCTGCTTCCATCTTATTTTTCGATCCCGCCTCAATCATTCACATCAAACAAGCGAAACAAAAATAATAAATGTAGCTTATTTAGCAGAGCTCCAACCGAATGAATTACGATTTCACTTTAAGTTTAAAAATAAAATTGAGTCTTTTGAAATTTTTTTTCTTAAGATATGAAGTATTGTAAGTAATTGAAGTATTGTAGTTGTACAGTCATGTAGGCTCTTTGGTGTCTCTAGGCAGCGTGAATTTCTTGTCATTAGGAAATCCGTTTGCTTGTTTGCCTTCCTATATCATAAAAAATATAGGAATACTTAGAATTAACCGGCTAAATATCACCGTACCGTACAGATATACCTATGGCATCATAGCGCTAGTGCCCGCCGCGCCGTTACGATTTGAACTTGAACTCTTATTAATTTTTTACTGAGTTGAAGTTACTAGACACAGTACGTACCTATATGGAACAGTATGGAAATTAAGCCTATTTCATAACATACCTACCTTCACTCCATTATTTATAGCAATAGGGTTGTCAAGTTTATTTTAGCATTTACTGTTCTGTATTGGTCTATCAAACGAATTGCATTGATTGAATGAAGGTAATCGTATGACGTCGGTTAATCCCAGCAAATGACAAATACGCTCGTGGCGTTTTAAAACGATCGCGGAAATAGAAAACGTGACTACAGGTCATGACGCGGCAGTCGCACACACATACACATTCACATAAGCATAAATCATAATCAGCACCTTAAATTCAAAAGTTCATTCATTTGTCTTTTAATTAACAATTGTTTGTGTATGATTTATAGATATATTTCTCATAAATTTAAATTATATAAGGAACATTGTTTTACCTAACTTAAGAGGGGCACTCTAACTTCCGAAAAAACTTTTTTTTTCCAATGATCAACATGCCGTCATAAGTTAGTATAAGCATTGGTTGTTTATCTGAAATTAGCAAAGCGTTGCTCAAATTTACACAAATTGCTTTGATAAATCAATAGACAACGGATGACCGCAGCTTTTACTATTCGTACAAAAAACTACCGTTGTAAGAAACATCGGCTAGTTTCTTGAATATAGGAACGGGGCATAAGTGTTTCGTACGTTTGTAGGCAGTTTCTATACTGTTTCATATTTGTACTGTGCTTGAGACTTTAACCTAACATATTACCAATGCACCATTAGTATTTTAGTAGTTTGTTCATAGATAATTACTGTCCATTAGATTAACCATCTGCGTGTTTACCTTTCTATATTATAAAAAAACTAATTTATTAATTGTAAATTTACAGGTCATGGTACGTGATGGGCCTGATGAAGAAGGCAATTTCTTTGAGAGGCCAGGAAAGCTGTCCGACTACTTCCCGTCACCATACCCCAACGAGAACGCAGCTAGGGCTGCTAACAACGGTAAATGTTTACATGAATTAGATATATATGTAAGTGGTTGTAAAACATGTAGTGGTCCGGTGCTGGGGTTGACTACACCTTATCTGGGGTTAGGTTCTTGAGGAATTCACAATGTTGCGTGGGATTGTATAAGTGACTGGTTGGCGATAGGTTTTTACCATCTATCACAGAGTAGGTTTAAGTATTTTCAGCTAATCATGAGTAATATGAACGAATAAAGCTTGATACATGTGACTAGTAATTTAGTTTACTAGATAGCTTCATTATTGCAGTCAGTCAGCCGAAAGATTCCTCGATTTAACCGGTGTGCCATCGCTTTACCTACCTTTTTCTACAGACTGATTTCCCGCCATTTTCGACGTAGAAATTCTTCTTATCATAATAATTAATACGTGAAGCAAAAACTTTGGACCCCTTTTTACGAAAATTGCGCCGACGGAGGAGTATGAAATTTGGCACTAAGGTAGGAAAAGTGCAGAACGCTAATATTTTTTCAATAATAATGCTTATAAAGTACATTAAATCAATAAATAAAACATTACCCACAGTACCATGCATTTGACACACACAAACAAATGTGTTGACGATAAAAGGTCACAAATGGCGTACTAAAAAGTTTGGAAACGAAGTAGTTGGTCTTGAGAAATGAAGATGGTGTTCTTATCAACAAGATATTAAAATTTATTATGGTCGTATTTGGACCAATGGGTGACCACTAGTACTTTGTAATGCATAAATTTTACATATAAACGAAAATCTGTGCAATTATAGTTAACTAGAAGGACGTTGATGAAATTTATGTGGGACCATTTTGGAAACATTTGCTATATTTCGAAAAAAAGAATTATGTAATTGCTATTTGATACCTAATGAAATAGTTGGAGTCTGTTTTTGTAGTTTTTCTGCCCTTAGTTATATTTATTTAGCTTACCGTAAGCAGGGAGGTTTCACAAGAGTTTACGTAGACACAACCGGCGTACCTCTTGAAGAGGTAACGTCAAATCTGGTATTAAATGCTACATGAGCCTTCAACCATTGCCTTGTTTCAATTTTGTTTGCATGTGTTGAGTTTTTAAGTAAATCGTGTCTACTCGCTCAAGGCAATATGAGCCCTTTTTACACACGTTAAGATTCAAGTTTGCTTGCATCTTGTACACGTAGGAGTGTCCCTGTTGTGTGCAAGATTAACAAACATAGTGGTTGTGTGTCAGGTGCGTACCCACCGGACCTGTCCCTGATCGTGTCGGCGCGCAAGGGCGGCGAGGACTACATCTTCGCCCTGCTGACGGGGTACATGGACCCCCCCGCCGGGGTCGCGCTGCGCGAGGGACAGAGCTACAACCCCTACTTCCCTGGGGGGGCAATCTCGATGGCGCAAGTCTTGTTCGATGAGGTAAGGCACTCGAAACCTCTACCGTTGGCGGACCCTTGCGTCGTTACTAAATTTATACTGCCTCGTTGGCCGTAAGGTAGTGTACACGCTTAACTCCACTAACCAACCTGGAGGTGTGGGCTCGATTCCCTACGGACACGGGAGCGGATATGTGTGATGAACAAGGATGTTTGTGTCTCCGGGTCTTGTTTATTAAATTTATACAGATATAAATATTTCTACATATAAGTATTGTTAACTAAAACCCATAACACAACCCTGTAAATTGCTTACTTCTGGGTTAGATTAATTTGTTTTGTTTATCAAGGAATACGTATTATTATTAATATCTACCTTTTCACCCACTTTGAATCGGTGAAATGAATATTTGATAGATATATTAATTTTTCTTTGGACATATTAATATTTGGGTGGACATAATATGTCGAGATGATGTAATAGATGCAGTTCGTTCTACTCATAATTGGAGAAACTACTTAAGCTAAGGACCAGATTATATAACTTGTTAAAATGATTGCGACCATCACAAGCGCATTTAACCGAATAATTCCAAGAAGCCATTGAATCTGGATCTCTTTAATTTTTCTTGGCTATAGTAATCACCTTTCAGCTCCATAAATCAGGTTGTACAGCAAGAGCGGATCCAACCTCCGTGTCAGTGTTCATGTATATTTTTTTTATGTAATAAAACAGCGAACAAACTTACGGCTTTCTTTATGGTAGGAGGTATACGTCGCCTATATACATAATAGATGTAGATGCGTTATTGTCTTGTGGCCGTGGTATTAGGCCTTTTGCAAGTCTACCGGCTACCCTTCCCTCCGAAATAGAACATGGCCTATTCCTGCCGCCATAGTGACAGCACTATGAGCGCTCAGCCTAACTCAAACAACAAAAATATGAAATTTCATTTAACAAGCTCTAAATCCGTTATTTTTTGACAAACCGTTCAAACTAGATTTATTTCAAACGATCAAAATCATTTGAGTCAAACAAAATTTTTGTGTTTGAATCAAACTGTTTCGGGACCACTCCAAAGTGAACGAGTCCCCAACAACAATAGCTTGAAGCTATTTCTTAGTTCCCACGGGTTTCTGCAGAGCCCTTTACTATAATTATAAGACTATACAAATTGATATATCAAATGGTGACTTACAGGCCGCTGAATATACTGATGGAACTCCAGCAACTGCATCACAGCTGGCAAAGGACGTGGCCACCTTCCTGAGGTGGTGTTCGGAGCCCGAGTTAGACGACCGTAGGCAGATGACCATTAAGGCTTTGGGAATATTCTCATTACTCGCCGCCATCGTATACTACTACAAACGGCACAAGTGGTCGACGATGAAATCCAGAAAGTTAGCTTACAAGCCTGTCTCTAAGAAGTAATTGAAAGAACATTTTAGATAATTTTTTTTTTCAATAGGCACAGTTTATATGTTATTTGTTTATAATTAAAATAATTTATTCTATGACATGTTTCCTTTCTTGGATTCTTGAAATCATGTTCATGCTTGTTGCAAATAGCAGTGTTACCATAATCAGCCAGCAAGAGGTAAAGTGATATTTTGTTTGTGTATTATTAAATTATATAAACCGTGCGGTGAATGAGGCACAGCAAAATGACTGCTGTGTAGATATGTTCTAAACTGTAATTCAGTGTACAGTTTAATAAACGAGTTGTTAAAATCAGGTTGATGTTTTTTTTTATTTTTACTAGCTTGCAACCTTTAATTCTTTTAATCATGAACCGCTTCTGCTTGATTGATTTTGATGAATGAAACTTTCTTAATTCGAGACTAAAATGTTTACATTGAACCTGTTCGTTTGTATTATAACTTATAATTTTTTCGATACTGAAAAATGTCAACCAAATCAGTGAGGCTACCATAGCCGACTTAATGTTAACTTTTTGGGCTTCTATTGTTGCCTGGACGTTTGAGTAAAGTATAAATATACACCACATTATATACTGGCTATCTTCAAATAAATGTCATTTCCAGTTAAAAAGTGTGTGTGTGTGGGCCGGGAGCTGTGTACAAACAATGCTTCCATGCACGCACTAACAAAATATGAACAAGTACAGTACTGTTTGACTATAGTTGATAGTTTAATATTGACTACTTAGTCAATCTCATGTATGTATTTATTTATTTATTTATTTATTTGGTACACCAACGATTGTTACAATAATACATACATTGTTGAAATAAATTAAAATTATCTGAGCCAATTGCACAATCAGTTACAGGTATACACCACGTGCTTACCTAGTTAATATATTAAGGATAAAAACATAAAAAAAAAAATCTTACGAACTAAATAATGTGCTACATACCAAAATTAATAACAACTATAATCTATAATCTAATAAATCAAGTTTTGAGCAATTATTGCTTTATATTTAGGCAGAGCCATGTCGTGTACGTCAATCGATCCACTATACCTATTGTAGAGTTTACAAATTCGAGGGATTGGAGAGTTTGCACCCAGAACCGTTTTGCGAAGTGGACAAAAGAGCGGCTCGACAGGTTTGCGAGGTATCCGACGTGGAATTCTGAACGTGAACATTTCCAGAAGCGGTGGGCAATTTAGATAATTTCTTATTATCTTGTAAAAGAAACAAAGATCAAGTAATTCTCGACGGTTGTTTAAACTCTGTATTTTGAGTAACTCTAAAATATTATTGTACGCGAGTGACTTCTTGTCCTTATAATGATTGAAAACTAAATGTCGAACCAGTCGCTTCTGAATACGCTCTATGCGTAATATGTGACAAGCATAATGCGGACGCCACACCACGCTACCATATTCGAGAACTGATCGAACGAGACTGTTATAGAGTGTGATTTTGGAAGATGGTCGCTTAAATGCCTTGACATTTCTGATGACAAATCCCAGCAATCAGTATGTAGTATGTACTAGGAATGTAACGGAGGTAAATAATGTAAAAAAAAAAATGTACCAGTTCATAGAATGTCTGTGCCCCAAGCTCTGTTTAGTGTGTTAAGCATTTGGTGTGAATAAATTTCTAAAATGTAAATGTAAATGTAAATGTAATCTACGGCTATTCAGAAAATGCGTTCCAGACGCGTCACGATTGAACTGACGACGTAACTTTGTAATGGCGTTGCAGTTACGATAAAAATATTATTGCTGGTTGTTTACTGTTTTAACAATTGATCAGCATTAAAACAACATTATTATATCAATAATCAATTAATGTTATAATATTGTTCCATACTGAGTGCTAAATAACTTGGCAAACAATATTTTTCTAAATCTAAACTGCGCTATTACAAGGTTATGTCAGCGCTTTATATTTGTAGTGCTGTGTTAACAATAACAGGCAATAATAGTATCGTAATCTGTTCATATACAGTTATACTTTATAAAATAATACGTTTTGTTTTTCTTTTTAAGAGTATGAGACTACAAGATAACTTGTATTAAAAATAAAAATAAAACTACGACCAAACCGAACGCGCGAAAGAAAGTAGCATTTTTATATTTAAGTTGAAAATTGTAACCCCAAAATGGCGTTACTAGCATTTTTATACTTAGATTAAAAACGGTAACCCCAAATGGCGTTATGGGCCGCAATTTTGTGACTCTAAAACAGTCGTCTGTTGTCGTTTCGTGCGCATAGACCACGTTCTTCAAATGTTTTCGATCTGTTTTTATTTGATTGGGGCCCGTCTGATAATATGCCACGCAGGTTCTGCGAAATACGGCTTTGTAGAGAACGCGTTACTGACATTTCAATCAAAAACCACAAATAACTACCACGAGGAAATGAATGCAACTACATTTAAAAAGTGGTTCCAGAACGTGCTTTTGCCCAGCCTTCCAGAGCCTTCTGTAATATTCATGGATAATGCCTATAACTCGGTTCAGATACAGAAACCACTTACCCAAGCTAATAAAAAAAGGAATGGTGGCTTGGTTACAAGCAAAAGGCATTGACGCAAATATGCAGATGCTAAAAGCAGAGCTAATTAAATTAGTTAAAGAAAATAAAGCGTAAATGTGCGATACGAAATTGATGAACTGGCTCTGGAGTACGGTCATCGCGTTCTAAGAATTCCACCGTATCATTGCCAATATAACGCGATTGAGCTAATCTGGGCTCTAATAAAAGGTTACGCCCCCCGCCACATTTCATTCATCCATTCAGCACGAAAAAGATGATGACCCTATTAAAAGAAGCCTGCGGGAAAGTCACAAGAGATGACTGGGCAAAGGTTGTTGAGCAGACTAAAAGTTTGATTGTGGAACATTTTGACCGAGATATCATGATTGATTCTGTTATTGATAATAATATAATTATACATGTAGGCGAAGATGATGATGAAGACACCACCTCCTCAAGCGAATCGGAGTCTGATTAATAATCTGTACGCACATTCAATTCAATGTACTTTATTGTATAGAAATACAGATTGTAACTTTATAACAAAGAAGAAATAAAACAATTTTATTATATTAATATTAGATACCCTCTTTTTGGTTTCCACTTAAATAACTAAAATATAAATTTTAAATGATTCTGCCAATTTCAAACGAAAATAATTATTAATTTAAAACTAAAATAAATAAAATAAAATAGAATTAATTTAAAACTAAAATAAAAACGCGGCGGGTCATTTTGGAGGAACGGTAACGAATTGTGTTATGTTGTGCCCATCACTAGTCGTGACTAACAGGAACGCATTCTCTGAACGGCCGAAATATAGTTCTATCGGGACCGTAGTCTAAAGAAGAAAGTAGGAGATTAAATTTGAGTAGAAGGTAGTGTCAATAGAGATATGTTTTATCAATGTAAAAATCGAAAAAAATAACACATACTTATCTTCACATCACATCAACTCCCTTACGGGGTAGGCAGAGAGTATCTGGTGCCAAGTAAAGTGTCAAAAGAGCCCCGGGCGCAGACCCAATCTTCAACAAAGCTCTTACGTCCCGTTTCAGACTAAAGAGGCATTTACTCGCCTCCAAGGCATATAAATACTCTTTAGCAAGAGCTCGCCTCTTTAATGGTATTATGCGCTCGGGTGCGTTCCCCGTATTTTGGAAGATTGGACATGTTATGTTGCCAAAACAAGGCAAAAACTCCCTTAATCCCAGCAGTGACAGACCAATTACTATCATATCCTCTATTTCACACGTGTTTGAGAAATTATTGTTAAAGCATTTTACTGTCCACGTCACACTTCGTCCAGAACAATTCGGACAGTAGTTTGAGCACAGAACAACCCTTCGATTCTACAGAATGATTCGCGGCCTTCAACATGAAAGAGCAAGCAATCGCAGTGCTCTTAAGACACGAAGAAAACTTTTGATTGCGTGTGGCACCAAAGACTGCTGTATAAAATTTCCTTCCCGAATCACTAAGGAAACCTGGAAGTTTAGAGTCATGGTGAAAGATCAGATATCTCTGAACACCTCATGACAGTACCCCTGTCCCTTGTGGGACACAAGGCATATGCCTCTCCCTAACCATATCCGGACTTTATTTGGACGACAAGGCTGCACACTAGCACTTTAGGCTGTCACCAGCTCGATAGCCGCAATGCACGCCACGGTCAAACTACAGTCCTACTCCTCAACCTGTTTCCCGACTGGCTGGACAAATGCCGGCTAGCAGTTAACTACCAAAAGAAACAAGCGCTACTCCCAAGGTCCGAAATCAAAAGTCACAAGTCCAAAAAAGGAAAATCAAATATCAAACATATTTCTCGGCTAAGAGATAGAATGATCAAGAACAGTAAAGTACCAAGGCATCATCATCGACTCCTGGCTAAGCATCAAAGATGTTACAAGGAACACACGGAGAGCAGCCGCAATTCTCCGCCCTTTTCTCGTCTCCAGACTGCCTTTCTACGTACTTTCAACGTTTTCGTGGCTTATTCATCAGTTTATTGTTAACATGTAAGCAACAATTTAAACTAAAAGATTAGTTTATAAACGATGTAATCAAACATTACGTGCACACGTTGAACAATACGTGCGCCTTCGCGACGTCATACAGCAAGATAACGACACGATTTCTTTGTTTGTGAATTCGATATGTTAAGTAATTTTCCACACAAACACGTAGATATCAAAAGTACTCGGGAGTACGGCGCGTATCAGGTGAGCGTTGTAACCTGACTTCATAGCTCTGGGACGACCTCGCGTCGTGCGCCTAACATTAATTTGTCATAATTATTGACGACGCATTAAAACGCGTCTGTAACGTATTATTGGAACAATAATAACGGCAGGCTTGGAGGAGATAGGGATTTTGTTGCGCGGCCGAACTGAAAAAAGTGATAGTAAAAACGGTAAGAAAAATTGTGTGGAATAAAATCGTTAAATGAGACGTGCGCAGGCGCGACAGTCGTATACACAAGCGAGTAGTACGTATAATACCTTTCTCTTTCTCCCTCACTCCACCCCGCCAATGCATAGTATATATACTCATGAGTCGTGTTGATTCTACACTAGCCGAATGACTTCGTTCCTACCTGGTGTCCCCCGACACCATTATCTTTTTATATTTTATAAGAATACAATGAAGATAGATATAAAAAAAAGATTCTTCTATGTGAAGAGGCTTTTAATGAATTTCATGGCATCTATAAGTTATTTTATGAATATTTTTTACAAAAATCATATTTCCATTCATCACATTGTCAGCGTTTCTCTTTAGTGTGAATTAGTTTGTCTCTGGCCAAATTACTTAATCGACTGAACCACTTTTTGCATACATCGCAATCGTAGCGTTTCTCTCCGGTGTGAACAAATTTGTGTCTGTTCAAATGACTTAATCGACCGAAACACTTTTTGCATACATCACATTCGTAGCGTTTCTCTCCAGAGTGAATAAATTTGTGTCTGTTCAAATCACCTAATCGACTGAAACACTTTTTACATACATCACAATAGTAGCGTTTATCTCCAGTATGAATTAATTTGTGTCTGCTCAATTGACTTAAATTACCGAAACACTTTTTACACATATCACATTGATAGCGTTTATCTGCAGTATGAAGAAATTCGTGTCTTTTTAAACTATCCTTCTGTCGAAAACACTTTTCACATACATCACATTGGTAGCGTTTCTCTCCAGTATGAATTAATGCATGTTTCTTCAAAGTACATAACAGACCAAAACGCTTTTTACAAATATCACATTGGTAGCGTTTCTCTCCAGTATGAATTAATGTGTGTGCCTTTAAACTATCCAACCAAATAAAACGCTTTTTACATTCATCACATTGGTAGCGTTTCTCTCCAGTATGAATTAATGTGTGCCTTTTTAAACTATCCAACCAAATAAAACGCTTTTTACAAACATCACATTGGTGGCGTTTCGCTCCAGTATGAATGAATGTGTGTTTCTGCAAATTATATTGAACTCTCTCTTCATTATGAATAAATTTTTGTCGACTCAAATGAGATGATTGGCGGTAATCGTTTTGTGTGTCAAAATTAGGTTGCGTGTTGTGAATAATTATGTGGGATTTTAACTCTTTTTTCCGTTTAAAATTTCTTTGACAAAAATCACAAATATATAGTCCAAGTTCTATTCTATTAAAATGGTGAGCTTTATATTGCTGGTTTCTTTTAGTTTCGGATAATTCTATTCTCGACAGCAAACTTGAAGCGCCTTTCGACAATAGTTCATTATTCCGTATACTTGCCTCCGTATCGCCATTTTCACTAGACTTCAGTAGCAGCTCAGACATACCTGTAAATTATAAATAAATAAAAATAAATAAAATAAAACTTTATTTGAAACGGTACAAACTTACAAATGATAGCAGTACGATAGCCACTGCAATAGTCATACGACTGTGTCGCAGTTACTAACGCCCATCTCCAGGAACAGGTAGATATTTTTACATATATGATGCATCCAAATTACGTTTCCTTAAGATAAACAATATTAAAATAAAAACAAATTATCAATAATAAATTGTGTGTGTGTGTGTGTGTGTGTGTGTGTGTGCGTGTGCGTGTGCGTGTGCGTGTGCGTGTGCGTGCGCGTGCGTGTGCGTGTGCGTGTGTGTGTGTGTGTGTCACTTTATAATTTAATATTTAATTTAAATTACATATTATTTATTATAAACTAAAACAATTATTAATATTTTTAATTATTTGTTTAACCGCAACTGCTGGCACAAAATAAGTTATTAATTTAAATATTACTAAATCTTAATGTCTTAAATTTTTAAATTTAATTACTACATTATTTAATTTATATTATTAAAATAAT
>NJDC01015581.1:0-19986 GCA_002245475.1 Calephelis virginiensis
CGAACAACTGACTTTAAACTGTAAAATCTCTATTTTTCTTACAAGCAATTATTAGACCTTATACTATGTGTTTATTATTATATAATTATTTGTGAAATTATCTTAAAGCCTCATTGAGAAACTCTAAATTATAGCTTAAATACTTATTTCCTGTTTAAATTGTTAGCGCCTGTAAATATTTTTTTATCAATAATACACCAAAGCAACGAACGTTCAAGTATTTAGACTAGGGTCCGTTACACTGTGTTAGTTATTGTCAGAAGAAGGTTCTTATGAAGAACAAAACGGGGAAAATGTGAAAAACAATACTCTATTTTTCCAATACAAACTGAACGGGTGGAACGGAGTTTGCCGGGACATACCTATACGTTTCTTGTACACATGAGAAGTTAGGACGGGCTGCTAGTTTATCATACAAAAGTAAGATTGATAGCGTTGTAATAAATGATTTTATTATTCGTTTCTTTAATACGCTAATTTCAAAATAGGTCGCAACGGGGCTTAATTTAGTTATTCATGTGAAATTATCTCTAAACTAATAACCATTGGCCTTGTTAGGGAAATGTCATTTAAAATATGGTATTACAAACTGTATCGTCGTAAAATGTAGTAAAGTTTCCATTTATTTGTGTTTCGCAAAGTTGAAATCAACAATAAATGGGGAAATAGTTTGCTTTCAACTCCCCCGTAAAAACCCTTTTACCCTTATAAAATGGTAGTGGATAAAATCACTAAAACATTTTATTATGTTCTAGTTTGTATTTATTACCTTTGACGTTTCAAAACGTTTAATAGTCTATGCCCGTTTACAAAAGAAAAAATCATCAAAGGATGCAACGACCCTGCCAACCAAAAAAAAACGTTACAACCTTCGTTATAAATATATATCGATATAGATAGTAAAGAACCGTGCAGTAGCTCTCCCTTTTTAGCACTGATATTCCTGTTTCTGCCACAGGGTAGGGTAGTAGGTAAACTTGCATAAACATTAAGATAGGCAGGTCTGCAAGGATCATAACATTCACGGTACGAAGTGCTAAATGTTCCGTAAGGAACTTGCCGTGAAGATATAAATATTATCATCACATTTTTCGTTTATTACGTTTGGTATATTTATTTAATTATTGTTCTATTGTAGTTTGAAATCTTGTTCTCTTATTTAGCAATAGAGATGCTGCATCATCATAAAACACTTGCTTATTCATTATGATACAATAATCATGTGAATAATTTTTTTTAAATATTTTTGGTATATTCACGCCCATATATATCCCCGAAGAGGTCGGCAGGGGCACAACCAGGGCACCCTCAGCAAGCCGAAGACAATAAGTCTTACAATGTGATAGGTGGCAATCGGTAATATACTATCCCGGGCAACGATATTTTTATTAGAAAATTTATTTTCTAATTTTTTTCAGTTGCCCAACCTGGGGATCGAACCATCCCGCTTCTTGAACACATTCTTGAGTGCTCAAGAAGCTAAGCCGGACTGCTAGACCACAGAGACAATTATATTCGTTATTCCGAATATAAATTTACTGTACATTGTACTGTATTATCTTTATGTTCATGTTTGTGATAACGTTTTGTGTACAATAAAGATATTATTATTATTATTATTAAATTTTATATTATTCGAAATAAGAGAACTAAAATCAGTAGTGTTTTACCTAATGACAGTGTCCGCAAGTGATATCCGAAAGAGTCGGATTGTGATGTTGGTATAAAAATGAGAAATAGCCAATTCTGTTGGTTAGGTAATGTAAAAAGAATGGCAGATGCAAAATTGAGAAAACAGGTTTGGAATGCAAATACTGATGGATGGAGAGCTAGTTTGGTGTTAAACGATCAAATTGTTCGGGTTTTATCCAAGGGTGGTATCAAAAATCTTCGAATGCGTTTGTCTGAGAAGAGTAGTGAATGTGGTAGAAGCTGGGCAGGTCTGAAAGAATCTTATCATTTGGCGCTCCGTTCTACGGTAGGATACGACATGCCAAATGTTTCGTAAATAACTTGCCGTAAAGATATGTACGTATAAATATTATCACATTTATCCGCATTTTATATAATCCGCAGTTTTATTTGAACTGTGATACTTTTCAGTATAAATAATTTCCAAGTGTTGGCCCGGACTCTTTTGCAAAATGGACAATTCCGTCCTGTGGTAAGCGGCTCGTAAAAGGCGAATTTGCGGACTAGGTGGTAGAGTTTCGTAGCGACTCGCCCGGATTGGTACCATTGGTGGTTCGGAGGATAAGTTAGCCTAAACTTACTTTTGCTTGAGGCTTTTTTGGTGTCTCTATGTGGTGTGAATTTCTCATAAAATATTTTTAAATCCGCCTACTTAACACTACCTACCCTTTTAAGTTTGTCTATTGATGAAAACTTCATTAAAATGCATGTGTTCTAGTGTTCATCGTCTTTTGAGACATGGTAAATAAGGTGCCTCATATACAGCCTCTTTATATTAACTACACTTTTTTAATTTACTTTAAAAAATCCCCACATAAAACAAGGAATGTTATAAGTTTGATGTTTCTGTGTGTTAATTTTTGTGGAATGGACAAATTTTGATAACATTTTTTTTGTTCGAAAGTGCCGTGATGGATATTTCTTACCTACATAACAAATAGCTTCTGTTGGGTTTTTTTTTTAATCAAAGTGGTATTTATTTAAATAATACTCAAGTCTGCCGGTTACCCTACTCTTTAACATACTACCCGTTCGCGGTATACTTGTCTACATAGTCAACATACCTCGAAGAATAATACTTTTATTAAAATAAAGCAGTACAAAAACTAAGTACCCTTTTAGTCAGTAAATCCTACAAACTACATTACAAAGGACATAATTAGTTTAACGTAGTTTTCTACCACACTATTACACTAAAAGCTTTCTCTAATATTCGGAACGGGCAGTTTCATTCAAAGTAATATAAACAAACCTCTGCATATTGTATTTAACATATATTATTTTAAAGGATTTTCTAGCTTTGAACCGATTGTATAAGTAAGATTGCTTTGTAACCGACTCCAAAAAGAGGAGGTTATCATTTCGACAGAACCTTTGTTACTAATAATCACTCGCCCATAACGAAACAATTTTGATGATTCCTTTTTGGCAAGGTATCTCAATATACTTAAATAAATTCTATATAATTTTATCATAACCCAACAAGCAGTTTTTGAGTTCTAATAAATTTATGTATTATTTAGAAGTATCTTCACGCCCGTATCCCCGAAGAGCTAGGCAGAGGTACAACCATGACACCCACGACTAGCCGAAGACACTAATTCCCATAATGTGATAGGTAACAAGCCTATCGCTAACCGGGCACATATCCGATCTCAAGCAACTTTTTTTTATTAGAAAACCAAAAAACCCATTTTTTTTGTTGCCCGACCCGGGATTCGAACCCGTGACCTCATGCAGTCAAGTCTAACAACTGAACCGCTAGACCACAGAGGCGATTTTTATACATATTTAATTGTACTTTAAAACTACTCGTATATATTAATAAAATTTACGCAGAAACTATGTCGAATTGATAAGATAGCTAATAAATTTGATATGAAAAAAAGTATTATCAAATCGCGACGTAGAAACATGCAACGTGGAAGCGGGTTAGTTTTTTTGCAATTTTACTGCACTTAAATCACTAGAGATTTTTTTATGATAATGGAAGGCAAACAAGCACGTGGATTTTCTGATGGTTAGAAATTCACGCCGCCTAGAGACACTAAAGGTGGTATTGGTGCGTGGCCAACCTAAGGCCGGGTGGTTAGGCCACGAGCAAAAGTAAGTTTACCGGCTACCTTATCCTCCGAACCGGAACACGTCATCGGCAAGCATTGGACGTTTTGGAGGCAGGAATAGGTGAGGCGGTGGTACCAACCCGGCCGAGTCGCTGCTAAACTCTACCACCTAAATGTCTCCTTTATTTTATTGATCAGGATAAGAGAAGAGATATATTAACGAATACAATTAAAAGTCGTCAGATTGGTATCAATTCGTAAAAACGTAAAAATATTAGGCAAACTTGGGCTTAAGGCCCCATACTTAGTCAGCCAGAAGAGCCAATCAGCGCACTCCCCCGTTCCATGATTACTATGAAATATTGCGCTCTAAAGTAAATGTCTTAAGCGCCAAATCACTATTTTTGACACTATAAAAGTAATTTGAAAAAAAAATATAAAAACTGAAACAGTTATCTTTTAGGTATTCTACTTATCTATGTTTATTTTAAATCTGGTGTCGATATTTTCATAATTGAAGTAGACAGTTGAGTTTTGCTTCCAAAAAAGGGTTAACTTTTTGATTTTTTTCTATCGACCAAAGTGAAATGAATCGTGTTTTGGAAACACTAGTCTTATAAAGCATATTAATGTTAATCTTGTGTATTTTGTCGCCAAAATCCATAATTGCTTTGTATGAAAAAAACAGTATATTGCTGACGTATTTTAGCATACATGGCCCCTTAACACATAGGATAGTTTTCATCTCGAAACAATGTTCCTGCGGCACCACAGGGGCAACGCCGTGGGCAACAGCTAGTATGGAATAAGTAGTTCAATGGCGTAACTCACAAACTAATTGTCACTTCTTAATTAAATTAATTTGGAACCTAATATATATAAATTATCGAAGTTATCTCTTGACAAACATAAAAAAAATACAAATGAACTAAGAACTCCTTTTTGGAGTCATTTAAAAACAAAGAGTATGTAGGACAGGTAGGCAGTATTTTAATCTATAATATAAAAATGAGTTGCTAAATGTGTTGGTAAGCGCATAACTTCCGAGCGACTGAACCGATTTGGATAATTCTTCTTTTGTTGTGTTAGTTATTGTCAGAAGAAGGTTCTTATGCAGAGAAAAACCGGGAAAATTCCAAGGAAAATGGGAAAAACAATACTTTTATTTTCCCATACAAACTGAACGGGTGGAACGAAGTTCGCCGGGACAGCTAGTAACTAGATGGATATGTAATTGGTAGATGGTATATGTGAATTTTGTATAAAATCGGTCGAGCGTTTCTTCATTTATCACATTTTCTGTAAAAAACAAATTCAACAAATGGCTGATCGTTTTGTTAATGGGTATTTTTCTGTCAAATTGAAACTAGTTTCAGTTGTTTTTTTTTTCTTTTTTGTTATGTTGTGCTATGTCATTCATGCGGTCATATACGTATCACAGCACGTACCGGGCCGCTATTATGATATATAGGTACCTGACTGACTGATTTTTACAAAAGCGAGATGTATTTACAGTCTTAGTACTTTTAAGTAAGTAGAGGTAGCAGTTGCCAAAATCCAAAAAAGAAACTTGTTCTGGCAAATATTAAAGCATCTCTTCGCAAATATAACGTCTTCAACTCGGCCAATGACAAAAATATCACAAGTTTCTTAGATAACACTCGGTGATAAATTATTAAAAACAGCTCAGTATTGACGATATTGCATAGGATTATGTCACTGAATACTAATTCTGCTACATTTCAAAGAAATTAGTGGTTCCCATTAGGGAGATTAGATATTCACGAGTTTCCTGGCAGCTAGTCAATTTGTTTATTGTTATACGGAACCGGAAACAATAAACATGAGTTTATAGAACTGTATTTAATTAAGATCGGGCTACGTAATTATCATACACTATCAGCCCGTCCCGGCTTCGCACGGTTGGACCAATATATTATTATGCTGTTTAATATTGTAAAACACTTTTTTGTTTTATCTGTAACTAGCTGCTACCTGCGGCTTCGCCCGCGTTTTCACAGAAAACCGGTGTGCGATCGGGATTAAAAATAGCCTATATGTTAATCCAGGTCACAATCTATCTGTCTTCCAAATTTCAGACAAATCCGTTCAGCCATTCGAGCGTGAAAGAGTAACAAACATCCATACATCCATACTTACAAACTTTCGATTTTATAATATTAATACGACTAGCGGCCCGCCCCTGCTTCGCACGGTTATAAAATATACATATAAACCTTCCACTTCAATAATTTTATCCATTCAAAGAACCGCATCAAAAACCGTTGTTTAGTTTAAAGATTTAAGCATACAAAGGGACATAGGGACAGATGAAGCGACTTTGTTTAATACTACGTAGTAGATATTCGCAGCGCACGCGATTTTTTAACATCTTACTGATTTATGTTACATATTGATGATTTATGTTACTTACTTATTGATGTTTAAGTAGGAATTTCAAATTTTTACTTGTTACAAATATAGCCCATGTTGATCAGGGATAACGTCGACTTCTAATAGTGAAAGAATTGTTAAAATCGGTCCAGTTGTTTCGGAGCTTTATTGATTTTTTTCTATGTTATAGGAAGGCAAATAAGCAGACGGATTTCCTGATGGTAAGAAATTCATGCCGCTTAGAGACACCAAACGTGGCAATGGTGCGTTGCCAACCTGAGTTCGGGATGTTAGGCCTCGAGCAAAAGTAAGTTTACTGGCTACATTACCCTCGGAAGCGGAACACGTCATGACGTTATAGCGCCAGGAATAGGTAAGGCGGTGGTACCATTCCGGGCGAGTCGCTGCAAAATCCTGCCAACTAGTCAGATGTCACGGATTTATATCATAAAGACAAGCACCTTTGCATTTTACAAAAATCTTTTAAGACAGAAAAAATGGTGTCTCTGTGTTATAGACATTGCTGTGTTTTGCACGTAAACATGTTTATGGAGTGGACAACATTTTTGTACAAAACTAGCAGAGCCGACAAACTGTGGTGAGCGTGCCTTAAATTATTTTTGTCTCAACTTTTCAAATGCTTTAGTGGTTATTTCGATATACTGGGCTAAAAAAAAAATCAAAACCAAAATAATTTTCAAATCCAACCAGCATTCTCGATTTATACGTAAACGTGCTGTAAGAACCCCGACTCAATTTTATATAAAATACTAGCTGATCCGGCAAACTGTGTAACCTTGATTTGGTGATAAACCAACAACAACGCCACCTACACCATATTTCTATTTTCAAAAATCCAGGAATGCTAAACATAGATATAAAACTTCAACTAAATCGGTCCAGCCATTTCTGTAAAATCAGATGACAAACACACGTAGCTATAATAGAAGAATCACATAACATATTAAGATCATTCGTCCCAGTCATTAATTTCTTAAACCGTCTAACTACTACTATTATGAATACGTTGCGGTCAATGTGAAACTGAATTCCTCAATTTTGTTATAATTATTTTTTCCCGTCTGCTCCCTCTATTGAATTAGTTTTGCCAATTTAAGAAGCGTTACAAGTTTGACGTGTCTTTGTGTGTACGTAGCATTATTAGTTTTGAGCGGATTATAATGGTATGGATATTATTGTTAATAGCTGACATGATTGAGATGTTTTTTTAAATACATTACATATTATAGGGATTATTTTATCTTATTATAAAGACGTGTTCCTGGGTAGATTCTTGGAATGAATATTTAATTTTATGTAACCTAACATAGGACCAACCCCCTCTTTTGTTTTTTGTAAGTTTGGAATATCCTCGTGATACCCGCTGCTCTCCCCCGAGACTTATGTCAGACTCGAACCGATTAAAAAAACACGATGACCTACACGTCGCCCGGCTAGTAGCAAGATGTCGTCACGTTGGCATTCACTACCTCTAATTATTCTTAACCCAAAGTAACATTTACATACACATACAATTCACTTGCAATAGGAACATATTAATAAATTATCCACAGAAAAAGGTTACTGTAATAAATAATGTTGCCTGATTCAATATTATTACTGGTTCTGTTTGATCCCTTTGAGTGATAGAATTATAATTTATTGTCGCACCTTTGACGCTGTACAATAACTAAATTGAGCATTTAAATTAAATTTAAATTTACAAGAGGAGAAAACCCTTTTAAATATATAATTGAAATGGAACGAAATGTTCTAGTGAAGGACAAAATCATTGATTTAAAGTGGAAGCTAATTAGACTGGTCGGCTGTAGTGCCTTTCACCATTATCAATAACACCACAGTGTTATTAATAAATGTCGCCTCTATGATCTAGCGGTTCAGGTGTTGGACTTGCCTGAATAAGGTCCCGGGTTCGACTCCCGGTTTGAGCAACAAAAGAAAATTTGTTTTTTTGAATTTTCCAGTAAAAACAATGTTGCTTGGGATTGGATATGTGCCCGGTTGGCGATGGACTTGCCACCTCTCACATTGTGAGACTGAGTGTCATCGGCTATTCGTAGGTTGTGCTTATGTCTACCTCTTCGGGGATATGGGCACAAATATACTTTTTTTTTTAAATGTAGACTAAAGTAAGTAAAGTTCATTTGATATTTTAGTCTATGTCACAGTGCAATAAAGACTAAAATACCAGGCTGAGCCTTGGTGGATTTTAGTCCGTGCTTATTAATAACATGGTTAATGCTTGGTATACACCACTAAATTATATTGTAGTAGCTGCTTACCCGCCCACCTGTCCCTGGGCAGGCATCGGTGGAGGCTATCCGTCCAGTCCTCCGAGGGTTGTTGCAGCGGCGGTTCGTGTCGTTCCGTCGTTTTGCAGGTGCTTTCCTGGTACGGATGCTTGGGGAAGTATCTGTACAAGATCGCGAGACGGTAGGCTACCCCCCGCCTGCCACGAGTGCGGGGCGCCAGAAGATACGGAATCCCACACACTGGCGGAGTGCGTCGCTTTTGAGTCACAGCGGCGTACTCTTTCAGTGGTCGTTGGAGAGGACATCTCGCTGCCGAGCGCGCTCGGGAGGACGCCAACTCAAGCCCGCTCCTGTGCAGGCGGACCGGGGTCGCAAGAAGGCGGTTACTTCGCCTTCAAAGTGCTTCCGATGCGGGGCTCGGCAAAGCAATGCACGCCTCGGGGGCGACTCCAATAGCCGAAGTTGCTCCTCTTTCAGCGCGAGAGTAGGAGGAGGTGAATGCAAACGCGACCCCATCTCACTCCAAGCCGGGCGTCACGAAGGTCATCGTTTGGTTTTTATTCGGTTCGAGTCCGACATAACCTGCTGCTCATCCCCGAGAGCGACGGGTATCGGTGGGGATTTTCCAAACGATAAAAAAGATACTTTTCCGACTTAGTTAGCGAAGAATAGTGATGATTTTCATACAAACTGTCATGCTTCAATATAGTTTTCTAAGAATTGATTTTTAAAGAAAAGGAAGTCTTTCTTTAAACTCTGGTCTTTAGCTGTCTACATACATATATATCTACACGCAAAGCTGCTTACGGAGTAGGCGAAGGATATCAAGTCTCAAAGCTCACAATCCTTGAAGACCTTTCTGGCTTCTTTTACATTAATTACCCTTTTCACACATACATTCCGGTTTGTGAGACTTTTGAAACCACCCTCGGATGATAATCGAGTAATTCGATCTTGAAATGTCAACCTAGCTCTTCCCAGATACCTACATCCATTTACATTCGCATTGTATAGCTGCTTTGGCAATCTTTCATCTGTCATTCTTTACTCATGACCGAAATAGCGGAGCATGCCTTTCTCATTTTAACACCAACACTTTCTTTCAATCTTACTTTTTCTCAGAACTCTCGCAAAATAATGTATTGGGAAGGTAGACATATCATCAAGACACGAGATAACTACTAAAACAAACCGATATCTTCAATAACTATGTCACATTATTCATCATTTGAGTCAGATATGCTGGCAATGATGCCACCTAAGATGTGTACCCTTTCAAAGAAAAAATATGTTTTATTAGTTCATAAATTATATAAAAATTGATTATTCTACTTAAAAATTAAGAGTCGAACATTTGACCTCTTCAATTTTTTAAAACTTTCAATGTTTCAGATGAAATTTCTGCTACGGTAAATAAATCGGTTTCAATTTAAACGGCATATAAATTTTGAAACCGACGATATCAGAGGACTTTAGAAGGTTGAAATAAAGATAATTAAGTAACTTATTCTTAAGACTAAGAAATTCAAAATACATTTCTCACTTAACATAATGGGAAGCGTGAATGTAGCAAAAAACTTCAAAAACTAAGCAGACAAGCGACCTGTTTTCCTTCTGGCTGTCAAGAAAACGCTGAGAATGAGATAAATGACAGTGTGTCGCAGGCTTGGATCTAATTTATTACGGACGTAACATTATTGGTGTCAAGCACTTGGATATCATTACGGGATATTCTCTTTTTAAACGACGGAAAAATGGAGAAGATTGTTAATTTAACATGTATATTTTTTTTTATTTATTGACACATAATAGGAGTTCTAGAGGGTTGTAAATATTGCCTTGCATTCGTCCGTAGATGTAGTCCAAATTCAATAACCATCGAAGGAGCAAAGTTTACCTCAGTGGTCTAGCGGTCCAGGGTGCCTATTAGGTATCTTAGTTGCCAACTCAAAATGGAAAAGGGTATATCAAATAGCTGTCAAATGACGTCATTTGTGTTTGCTATCTCTATTGTATTTCTGTTGGTCACTGCAGATAGAAAATATAAAATACGTCATTTACTCCTCCGTCCTCATTTTTTTAAAACTTTTAATTGTGAATGGAAATTTTGCAATAGTTAAAAATCGGTTTCGATTTAAACGGCCTATAAATTTCTACTTTTGGAACTAATGACGTTAGAGGATGTTAAAATTTTGAAATACAGATAATTAATTAACTATCTCTGTGGTCTAGCGGTTCAGTTGTTGGACTTGACTGCATGAGGTCCCGGGTTCTAAACCCGGGTCGGGCAACAAAACAACAATTGAGTTTTTCCCATTTTCCAATAAAAAATGTTGGTCGGGATAGGATATGTGCCCGTTTGGCGATAGGCTTGTCACCTATTACATTGTAGGACTTAGTATCTTCGGCTAGTCGTGGGTGCCCTTGTTGTGCTTCTGCCTCCTTCTTCGGGGATATGGGCGTGGATGAATACTACTTTTAATTAACTTATTCTTAATACTAAGTAACTCAGAATACATTTCTCATTTAATATAATGGGAAGCGTGAATGTAGCAAAAAACTTCTAGAACTAAGCAGACATGCGACCTGTTTTCTGAATGAGATAAATGACAGTGTGTTGCAGCCTTGGATCTAATTTATTACGGACGTTATATTATTGGTGTCAAGCACTTGGATATCACCATAGAATATTCTATTTTTAAACGACGGAAAAAGGAAGAAGTTTCTCAATTCGACGGTTATATTTTTTTTTATTTATGTCTACACATAATAGGAGTTTTAGACGGTTGTAAACATTGCCTTTCATTTAACTTCTTTTAAATCAATTACAATTGAAGAAACAAAGTTTTCTCTAAGGTTAACTTATTTGGAAAGCATGTCTACAATCGTCTAAAACGTAAAGACGTTTCTAGAATGGTAAAGACCATTCTAGAATTTTTATTTACAGGATGAAACAGCGAAGAAGTTCACAGCTCTTTTGATACTAAGAGACAATCGAGGCCTACGTAGGTCAGACTATAAGTTTAGCGTACCTAACTAAACCCTTAACAGCTACAATGAATCATGGTACTATTATGACTAAAGCGGGTATAAAAACACCCGGGTTTTTAACCTATGTATAAAGGAACTTGCTTAAAGTGTAATTAGCCTCAATATTATTTTAAATTGTAACTCTAATCTTAAATGCTGCAACAAATGTAAAAACTTAGATCCTTGTACAAAATCAGCTTCTAGCAGGTAATCATAGCTGCTTCCTCATATTACATAAAATTTTATGACTGGTATATTTCCCAGTTCCCAAAACCGACAATACCCTTTCAAATAAAATTAATATGTTATAATTATGTAATCAGTCCTTTTACTTATTTTAATTATAGTTTGTACAATCGTTGGGAAAACATTTTAAGTTATAAACTAACAAAAGCATACCTTTTTTTTCTGAATCACAACTTGATTAAACATGTAAACAATCGATATTATTTATGACTATAAAAAATAAAAAGAAATACAAAAATTAATAACTTCCAGAATTAAATCAAACGTTTATTACTTAAATAACCATAAAACAAAAATACAAAAATAGAAAAAGGAACTTTTAGTAAAAAAATATCATTTTTTATACAATTGTCACATATAATGCCTCTATGTCCTTTACATATAAAGTTTACAGTCAGACTGTTCTATGTCCGAAGCCTCCTCAATCTCGTAGTCTCTCAAATAATGACTCGTTATCTCAACATAAGTAAATTATAAAAATACAATAGGTATTTACAAGACACAGACTCAAAAAAAACCTTAACGAAATTTTACTTACGGGAATATTCAGTAACCCACTATGACTACAACGGTTGTAAACACAAACCGGTCAGTTCGTGTATCTCGAAACCTGCACACGGGCACCACCGCTTTCCAGGCGCATTCGGGAGCTATGGTCGTATTAGAGGACTACAAAGTGCCACGAAGCAGTAAGTCCGCGCATCAAAGAGGTATCGCCAAAACATAAACTGACCCGGGTGTAAAAACACCGTTGTAGCATTTAAGGGTTAAAAAGCAACATGTTATGACCAAAATATTATGTTTATTGCTTGTCAAAATAATCTCCTTTACATTTTAAATATTTTTTCCGCATGGTCGACCCATTTTTTAAAACAGGAGGACCACAGATCTGATTAAACCCTATCACTGCCTCTTCGGAGTTGGTAAAAGTAAAACCTCTCATAAAATCTTTAATTTTGGGGAAAATACAGAAATCACAGGGTGCTAGGTCAGGGTTGTAGGCAGGATGAGTGACGAGATGTAAAACAATAAATACAACGGGTTCAAGACAGTAAATCCACGTTTCGTCTTCTGTGACAATATCATAAACAGCATTAGAATGTTCGTGGTCGTACTTCAGTAGCATCTGTGAGCCGCTTCTGCTCCGCTGTCAGTTCATGAAGGAGCCAATGACAACAAAGTTTCCGAACTTTCAATTCTTAATGTCAAATTTTCTGAAATTGGCTCATAACAATCCCCAATAGTTTTCGAATTGTATCAGTAGTAATCCGGGGGTTTTCTTCAATTAACTGCTTAACAGTAGCCACATTATTTTCGTTGACGGCAGTTGAAGGCCGCCCTTTACGAAATTTGTCATGTAAAGAAACTCGACCTCTTTCAAATTCAGCAAACCATCGCCTCACAGTGCTCAAACAAGGTGCTTCCCTCCCAAAGGTATTTTGAAGATGAGCGGCACAGTCTTGTGGAGAAAGAGAACTTTTAAAATCAAAAAAAATCATCGCTCTAAAATCTTTTCGACTTAATTTCATTTTCGTTGCGTACGTAGAACTTTGATGTGTGACAAGGTATCAATTGACAAATTATTTCCCGCCAATTGTTTGTTTTTACTACTGAGAAGGTTGCAACGTTTTAAAAATATAACATTCGAAATTCAGATAGTTCCGATTAGCTAGAAGATCAAAACTTTTAGTGTGCTCCATGTATAAACACCTTGATGATAAAAGTGAGTCGCTGTCTTTTGGATAGGATTTTATGTCTAATATGCTATCTTATCCGTCGGACTAGAATATGACACAGTCGTTATGGCGGCAGGAATATGTTTGGTGATGGACCCTACCCTGCAAGCTGCTAGCCGCTTCACAGTACTCTACCACTGTTTTAGCCCATTTAACTTATGCTCGACCTGTTATAAGCTGTCAGGCAAGAAGGATAATAGTATACTCTATGATGCGATCCCTATCCAACACGGGTATAGTCCGATTTCTTTTTTATATATACGTGCTTTCACGCTTAGACTCTTGTGAGGTAGACAGAGGGTATTGAGCGTCAATTTGCAGACCTGCCTAGCTTCTTCCACTTTTACCCTTTTCATACAAATACTATGTATATACTTGCAGATGTATGCACAGACAATATAACAATATAACACTTAATAATACACAATTTTTGTATGTATGCCAATAACAGGCATGCAACACATCCTTAATAAAAATATCAGCCAACATGTTGCTGTAGAAGATGTAACATCACTTAATGATAATACACCTAATAGTGATAATACTAATACTAGTACAATCACAACTTAAAAGTAAATGAAAACAATGTTATGCAGGAAGATTGAGAATACATATAGAGATGATTACTCTCCATTCAAGTGTATTAGTTATCCTACCATATTCAACCACATTTTTTTAAACCAACTTTTTTTATGATAATAGAAGGCAAACAAGCAGGAGGATTTCCTGATGGTAAGAAATTCATTCCGCCTAGAGACACCAAAGGTGATAATGGGCCATTGCCAATCTGAGGCCGGGATGTTAGGCCTCCAGCGAAAGTAAGTTTACTGACTACCTTAACCTCCGAACCGGATCACGTCAACGGCAAGCATCGGACGTTATGGCGGCAGGAATAGTTTAGGTGGTGGTACCAATCCGGGCGAGTCACTGCAGAACTCTACTACCTCGTAAGATGTCACGGTGCTAGTGACGGTAAGCCTATGCTCGCCTTTTACGAGCTGGCTAGCAAGAAGTCAGATGGTCTATTCTGCAAAGGAGCCCGGACCAACACAGGTAAAACCAACTACTCTTAATTTAGAATTTGTAGTTTGAAAAAGATAAATTGTGAGTGCTTTTGATTTAAATTGACATAACAAAAACTTGGTTAAAATTCTGCTACAGTTATTATTGTTCGTTCTCAATAACGATAAATAAATATTGCGAATTTATTACTCGAACAATGATTGTTTGAAATACTATCAAGCTGTAGAGATTTAACCTTCATTATACTGAAAGGATAAGATTGTTTTAGAATAGGGTAAGAAACAAAACAGTTTTTATTATATAGTCAACTAGCCGACCGGCGAACTTCGTATCGCTTAACATTAACAGCTACTCAGTTTGTAAGGACAAAATTGAAGTCTGATTTTTTTCACTTTCCTACAATTTTCTGGTTTTTCTCATCGTATGATCCTTCTCCTGACAATAACCGATACAACAAAGAAAGAACTAGCAAAATTGGTCAATCCGTTCAGGCGTGATGTGATAACCACGGGAAATTGGGATTTCGCCACTTTCGCCATCTTTATTTCTCAAGACTAACTACTTTGTTTCCTAACTTTTTAGTGCGCCATTTGTGATGTGTTATCGTTATCATCAATACATTTGTTTGTGTGTGTCAAATCCACGGCAGTGTGGGTAAAGTTTTATTTATTGATTTAATGTACTTTATAAGAATTATTATCGAAAAATATTTGCGTTCTGCACTTCCCCTACACATAAGCTATAAGTGTGCCGAATTTTATGCACCTCCATCCGCGCAATTTTCGTTTTTGGCATCAATTTATTTTTAAAATTAAACTTAAGGCGTATTAATATATAGATAAAGATTATTTATCACAATGAGATCGCCTGTGTGGTTTATTGGTCCGATGTCGACGTTAACTACACGAGGTGCTGGATTAATTTCCAGAATTATTATAAAAATTCATCACTCATTATAGTACTACGATTTTTAAAAAGGAAGCAAATTATGTTTGAAATCGAGTCTTTAACCCAATGATAAAGCCGTTAAAGCATATCAAAAGAACAAAAAGACACACTTTTGAATTAATTGGCATTGTCCAAATAGTAAGGAATAGGAGAAGTGGATATTTATATAAATTATTTATGTTTCTTAATAAATATACTAAGCTATTAAAGAGCTAAATTTATACTACTACATTTATTTATACTGCTACTAAATTTATTATAGCTATTAAAGAGAACCTCTTTTTTAAAAGTTAGGGTAAGCAGTAATTAGGCACATAAGTTATTTAAAAAAATCTTTAGTTTCAAGTCTTGTCGCAGTATTTTTTCTGGACTTTATATTTCATTTTGCGTGTGCGCGTACATGCATGGGCGTGTTCATGTGTGTCTGTATGTGGCATTATAACTTTAATAACTGTTTTTTTTTATTTAAAGCTGAGGTGATTGAGATGGTTCTTTGCTACATTTCGTAAAGGTCTGATGTTGGTTCAAGTTCGGTTTCCGGGATGGGAAAAAAGTTAGGTATATATATTTTTTTAATAAAGACAACATTGCCTGGGTTTGGATATGTGCTTAGTTGAAGATAAATTTTGCCAACTATCAAATTGTGTGACAGTCTGCTAGTCGTGGACGGTGGGTGTCCTGGTTGTGTCTGTGCCTTTCTTTTCCAGGACATGGACGTGAAGATACTTTTTTTAAACAATTTCAATTTGAGACTTTTTCAAAATTTATTTAATAGGAGGTCTTTCATATAATATGAAAGCACAACACAAGATTTTATAACAAGAGTACCGTAAGCTTTTACATTTTATGAAGCTTGCAAAGTCGCGTAAAGTTGACAAAGTTTTGCAGTGGGACATAAATCTCGTGACGCGTTCGCATATAAAGTTTTAATATATTTTTTTAATTATTCTTTAATTATGTTTTTCAAATGTACCAAGCTCTTTTTGATAAGCTACGAACAAAATAGTTAGTTATGTATATTTAAGGTCTTTCTTTTAATGTCCGGCTGAAAAAGGGCTGTTATAAGTTAAACATGTCTGTGTATGTGAATATCATTGATATTACTTTTGAACGGATGGACTCAATTCGATGCGGATGTTTTGTTTAAGAGTTGACGTGATAGAGACGACTCTTAGTTACATAACGAATAAGTTTTCTCCGGGGCTATTGAACATTTGTGTTTATTTTGACTAATCTAATTACTAAGCAAGTCATAAGAGGCGAGTATAAGTTTTTTTGTGACAAACACCGTAATTTTGGCTAGGAGGCAGCGTTTTATCATAACGCATCAGTATAATTGGTATGACACCTAAAATATTCCTACTGTTGTAACGTCACCTCAGTAGTCTTGTGGTCCTGTATCGAAGTTCCGAGTTCGTTTCTCGGGTCAGAAAACTCAAACTGTATTTTTAAAATTTTCTAATGAAAACAACGTTGTTCAGGATTGGATAAGCATCTGGTTGACGATAGGTTTGCCAATCATCTCGCTTGGTGCTAAGTATCTTTGGCTAGTTTGAGGTGTCCTGGTTGTACCTCGTCAAACCTTTCATCTTCGTAATATAATGCTTGTAAAAAAATGATAGAAGAAATCGTTACATTGCGGAAATCCATACTTTACTCCAAATAAAATTATTTAATTTGCAATTTCCGCCAAAAAATATGTATGTATTATGGCGTGATGAAACGGGCAAAATAGTGCGTTATGAATGAATTGGACTTACCGGAAGTTAAAACTCCCAAACATATCCAGCTACACACAACACACACCACTAAACAGTTGTATTAGCACCAACAATACTCACGCTTCGTAACCGAAACATCATCAGGAGAATTCGACTGCACTCCACAAAGGTCGATCAGATACTGATTTGCTGGTGTGCACTAAATAGTGCACCATTTTGCCTGTTTTATCACGCCATAATACGAATACATTATTGGGCGGAAAAATGCAAATTAAATAATTTTATTTGGATAATCCTTGTATCCCCGGATACAGACATGAAAGAATGTTCGTAATTTTGATTTGAATGTTAAAATATTAAGAAATTATTGTATACGGTGAATGTATATAGTGTATACTTTAGTGCATACTCGCAGCGTGTATTTCTTAGTATCAAAAGTAAAATACATCTGCTTGAATATTATCAAAACCCATAAAAAGTATTATTGGATCCTTTTCTTTTCTTTTACAGGAAAGTAAGCTGTAACTACAAGCCTGAAACGGTGGTGCTGAGTATCGTAAATAAATTAACGAGTAGGTTTGAGGGTTTTTATGTGTACTGTATGGTTTTGGAAGTTATATAATTTGCTTAAAGTAAGTTCTAGAGCAAATATGGTGTCATATATACACCAAATCCACCCCAATAAATACTGATTACCACCGCGTATAACACACTTTCCAGCAGATAAGAAACTTCATTAGCGGTTGATTTTAAAATCACTTAACGAAAGCTTCTTATATTGTACGTTAATAAATTGTATGGTAGTTTGTTTATATCGATCTCTTTGCTCGATGCTCTCCAGCAGAGTTACTTTTAAAGTGAATTATTTCATGATTATGAAATTATGCTAGATTTAGCACAAGTAGAGTTATAAGCCACATACAAACAGCACACGCATTGGATATACATGGTATGATTGAGCGGTATATAAGTAATTGTTGCTGTTACCTACGTTGTTACTTATTTTTAGTTGTAGTAAAGAGCATAATACACTTGGAAGTTGAATCACACGCCGCTTTCCTTGCGGAGTAGCCAGAGTAAACAAAATTTAGATAGACTTTCCAGTTCCCAATTGTATAACAAAAAAAGTTGAGAGGTGTCAAGGGACACCCGTATGGAACGAAGTTCTCTCTGCCCCCCCCTCTCTCTCTCAATCTCTAGTAATCTCTATCTCTATCTCTCTTATAGAGAGAGACAGACAGAGAAACATGCATTAAAAAAAAGGAAATGAAAATATTAAAAAAAAATAAAAAATGAAAATTATAACAAAAAAAAAATTAAAAATAATAAAAAAAAATTGTCCGACATGGGATTCGAACCCGGGACCTCACGCAGTCAAGTCAAACTACTGAACCGCTAGACCACAGAGCAAAAAGTGTCGTTACAACATTTTCGTATGATTTTTTTCCGTCTAGCGCCCTATTCACAACGCGCAATAAGGAACTTCGTTCCAAAAAAATATAATATTGCTATACTGCAGACCTTGATAAAAAACATCACATTTAACAGTTTAATCGACACAATGATAAAAGTGTTGTAATAGTTTTTCCATGAATACTAATGATATTAGAATGTTTGGATAAGTCTAATGATTATATTTCTGCAGTCGTTGTAGTGTGTTATTTTTTTAAGTAATCTCGTTTTTGTGTAATTTTACACATTCAATTGCCTTGTGACTTTTTTGTGTACAATAAAAATAAATATATCCCTGGACTAGTCACACAAATTGAATCTAACGCCAAAGTAAACAAATTATATGCTTGTGTTATGGGAGTTAGTCAACGATCCTAATACATAGAAATTTTAAAATAGATACCAGAACAAATTTAATAAACACCCAGACCCGGAAATGCAGACATCTAAATGTGCATCATATAAATGCCTGCCCTCGTCGGGAATCGAATCCAAACCTCGCGGTTGGTTGAGTTGTTAGGCGTGTACGCTAGCCACTCGACCAACGAGGCGGTCAAAAAAAATTAGCTTTGCTAGTCTCTATGGTCTAACAACAAAATCTACTTTTTTGAAGTCGAAAACTTAATTTGTAGCCTTTTGTACATATATTACGATTACTGATTGCTTTTTTCTGAAAAAATATTTTATACAAAATATCTATAAATCGTCACACGGTGATAATTAACTACTTTTAAGCAATAGCCATCCAGTATTTGGTTTGCAGTTTATTTATAAAAAAAAAACTAGTTTTTGCCCGCGTGGTAACTAGTCCCACAGGAAATTTTATCGGGATATAAACTATCCTATGTGGTAATACAAGTTACCCTCTATGTGTGTGCGAAATTTCATGAAAATCGGTTCAGCAGTTTTTACCTGACGAAGTAACAAACATATAGACTGTAGCTTTTATAATATTACTTAGCATTAGGATTAAAAAAATTGGTTGCAAAACTATTACTTTCCTTTTTGGACAACTAGGTAAAACCTAATTTATATGTTGCTATATGTAGTACCAGAGATTAGTAAATTTGTCTTTGGTAGTACTAAAAGAGCCTTTGAATAAAAGAAAATAAGACTTCGAAGCGTTAATAAAATTAAAGCTGGTATTTTGCAATCTTACTGCGATCGAATATTTTAATATTATCACTATGCAGAGGTCTATATTCTACAGTTAAAATATTTTGTAGAGATAAAGTATTCAAATAATAAATGTAAATAGACATATTTTAATTTTATTACATTATTTAAAAATGAACCTTTATTTAAATTAATACACAGAAAATTAATGTCATAGTATAAAGTTCTTCAAAGCATTTTAGAATAAGAGGCGAAATGTTTTTATGTAACTTCATTACGAACCCTTTGCGTT
>NJDC01015582.1:0-28406 GCA_002245475.1 Calephelis virginiensis
TTGAATTTGAAACCTTAAGTAATACCTCTTCCATTGTTTTTTCAAAATCTTCATATGAACCACACGGGAGCCTGTATACACTTAATACAACCAGCTGCCCATACTCAATACAAGCAATCTCAATAACTCGTTCAATAGAAAAATTCACTATGTCCTTACGTTCCCTAAATTTAATATTATTCTTAATAATTATAAGAGAACCACCATGGGTGATATTTTTCCTATTAAATGAGCTACCTATCTGGTGGTTCGTGAAGCTGAACATGTATTGATAATATTTTAACCAGTGTTCAGTAAGACATAACACATCAATATTTTTGTAGTTTATATATAACTCCAACTCTAATTCTTTACCCAAAAAACCTCGAATGTTTTGGTGTACCAAGTTCAATTGAGAAGATTTATTAATTTCAGTACAATTTTTAGAGTTATTTGTAATATAATTTGGTACATTTTCGAATTGGCAACTGTGATTATTTGGAATATTGCAAGAGGTTGACTCTATTGTCTTCATACTTAATTTAAATTATTGGGGATAACATCCAAAGTTTGAATTAAAATACTACTAGACTACTCAATAGAAGCAGTTGAATTAGCCAACAAATTGACTGAGTTAAAAATAAAATAATATAGCATATTTGCTTTTTTATAAGAGTTATAATACTTTCCAAGATAAAGTTATCTTCGGTCTGTGAATACTTAATTTAAATGAAAACATTAGAGTCAAAAAACTGGATATTTTTACTGTAAGAACACATAGTTTGCAGTTTCATATTACATTTATATCTGATGTCATTCTCAGCCTGCAAAAAGCCCTTATTATAGAGGAGACCAAATAAATATTTTTTTTTAACATTTAGGGCAGATAATCTTTCAAAAAAAATTTTAATAATGTAAGGATTTGTTCTTCCCCTTCTACCAATACAAATAATAAGAATAGTATTTGGATCATATGTTTTTGAGAGAAGACGGTTTAATATGTAGTCATATGAAGTACCGGGCATACAATGATTTAATAAATTTGTTGCCAACTTCTCACAAAGAATGGGGCTAATGTTCTTGCCCAGTTCGTCACTATACATTATAATATTTCTATCACCATTTTATTTTAATAAAGAGACTGTCACACTCTTTGTTTAATAAATTTAATTGCACACTAACTTCATTTGAAAACACAGGTTTATTCAAACTTAAAGAGGATTTTGAAAATTCAGTTACCTGTTTGTTTAACAAGGAATTATACCTGTCCTCGTTATATTTACATAAATTAAGTAAACTGTCCATTGCCAAAATATGTTCTTTAATTTCTTTTTCAGCTATCTGATACCTAGATGACATGTTATCTAAAGAATTTGTTAAATAAATAATTTCCTGCTGTAATACTTGTATGTCAGCCTCATATTTATCTAATTTACTTTGAGATTCTAAGCAATGACTATTAAACTGCCTTCTCAATGACAATAATTTGTTTTTACATATCTTGAAATTTTTAAAAATAAGTTTATTCTTTTTGGAACACTTTTGCATTTTGCGAATAGTCTTATTGAGTTTTATATATTTTTTTAGTTTATTTTTGCTATTAAAGTTCACATTATAATAGTTACCTGCCGTTTCACCTTGGTTATAACTACACGCTGCAGTCTCAGACAGTTCCTCAAATTCACCATACAATGACTTACGGTGGGATTGTGTCTCTTCTATTTTGCGACTGATGCATGAGGCTTAATTCAGACGTTGCCTCACCGAGCTGTTCTTCAAGTAGCTTTATTCGGTCAAGTGCTACTTCATGATGTATCTGACAATTTTTAAAGCTGTCAATAACTTGATGTAGGTGACCATGCTCCGCCTGAACACAAGATAGTTCCTCAGACATGCCCACAAGTTGTCTTTTAAGTAAGGTGTTACGTGCCACCAAACTATGTGTTTCGGCTTCATTGTTATCCCGCTCAGCTAACAGTCGCTCACATAAAGCCCGTTGCTCTTTGAGTTCCATCTGAGTTTTGTGAAGTTATTCTTGCAGCATCATCTTCCTTGTATTCATTTTAGTAATTCTGGAATTAGTTTAAAAAGCTATTTAATAAACTGAATATTAAACAAATAATCAAATCAGGGAAACAATTTAATTGGAGCTTATACAGAGCATTACCTAAGTTTGTATAGTACAACAACTGCCTTATATTATGAATTAATCTTGTTTCAATTACCACTTTTAAAATGAAAAATACAACAGTGTTAAATTGGAAAACAAAGCTCAGTGAGAACAAAAAGAAAAAAAAACAGTAACTGAAATATGGAAAAATTGAAATTAGTAAGGTTGGTTTGTAATGAAAAGAAAGTGACAGATTATTTAGGTTGAAGTGAAAATGAACAGTGGATATTGTATTATTGTGTATTGTTTCCCTATTCTATGTGTGTATATGCATAAAAACTATCTATATGTGCCATGTCATAATGATTAAAGTATATAACTTATAATTGTATAATTATAAAATGTATAATTGTATATAGCTTATCACCAGCAACAGAGATTTCTACCAGCTGACCCGTGAAAAGGTACAACAGAAACAAACATAAACGTAGACAAGTGTAAATACACGATTTGTTGACTATGAAATACTTAACCAAATAATAATAAAAATATATAAACAAATATGTAAATATATACATTAACATATACACGATATACATGAACATAAACCTACGTAGATAATGTACACATATATAAGTATACATAATTATATACATACTTTTTAGTTTCGAAGTCGGTTTTTACTAACGTAGTTGTTTTTATTTTTGTATTTGTACCAGATTACCATGAGTCTGATGGTAGTCCTATATAAATGTTATCATGATCCAATCTTTGGTTTACAAAAATTATATTTACTAAGTACAACTCAAAAACAACTGGTAGGATTTTGATTTTAATGTACGGCTTTGGAATCATTTCTGTTTTTCAAACAAAGAATTATCATATGGTGACATAGTACGTAATAACTTACTAAAAATTTGGAGTCGGTCGGTTTTTGCAGTTTTGCTATGTTTCATTACGTACTTCGTTAAATTTTTATAATTATTAATATTTACTAGATGGTAGTCTCGCAGCGACTCGCCCGTACCACGGTACCACCGCCTTACTTATTTCTATTGCTACAATATCAGCGCTTGCCGTCGACGTGTTCCGGTTCTGAGTGTAAGGTAGCCGGTAAATTACTTTTGCTCGAGGCTTAACATTCTGGCCTAAGGTTGGCAACGCACCATTTCCACCTTTGGTGTCTCTAGGCGGCGTGAATTTCTTACCATCAGGAAATTCGCCTTCTTGTTTGCCTTAAAAAAATACACATGATTTGAAATAGCAGACATTTTTATAACTGTAGTTATATGTCCGCTATTTTAATTAAAGCTAGAAGAAGCATCGTCAGATTTATACATGTTGTGTAAAGGAAGGCGGGTTACATAAATTGCACTTGGTAGGACGGTGCGCCAACAATGCTGACTAATTTATTCAAAGCCATGCTTTTGTTTGTTTACCTAGTCTTCGTAATTTATATTTAGAAAGAGCAATTTACTTCTGAGATGAGAAATAATTAAAAAGTCCAAAGATATGACGTACTTGTGAAGAATTATGTAATGTAATAATCTATATATTAAAACTATGGACCCATTTTTACAAAAATTGCGCTGATATAAATGTATAATATTTGGCACACTTATAATTTATGTGTAGGAGAAGTGCAGAACGCTAATATTTTTCAATAATAATACTTATAAAGTACATTAAATCAATAAATAAAAAAATACCCACATTACTACGCATTTGACATACAAAAAAAAATATATATTTATTATAACGATAAAAGATCACAGATAGCGCACTAAAAAGTTTGGAAACAAAGTAGTTGGTTTTGAGAAATGAAGATGACGTTCCTATCAACAAGATATTAAAATTTATAATGATCGAATTTCGACCAACGGGCGACTAGTATTTATAAATGTGATAAATACCTTTAGACCGATTGAATCTAAGACCGAAGTAAGCAAATTTTATGCTTGTGTTATGAGTGTTTGTCAACAAATCTAATACATAGAAGTCATCACCCAAATACTAATACTAATACCTGACTCCGTCGGGAATCGAACCCGAGTGTCGTGGTTGGTTGGTGGATTTAGGAGTGTATGCTTGCCTTTAGCTTTGATCATTACATTACGATTTAGCAGCTGGAATAATTCCACTAATACTTGTCTTGACTCCAAAAAAGAAGGTTTTAAATTCAGCGGTATGTTTTTTTATTTTTTTGTGTGTGCTATTTCGCCATTACTCGGCAACCTGCGGACTGATTTTGATGATTCTTTTTTGATAACGGTAGATCATGATTCGGAGGTGGTGGTTAATTTTATCATGATCCCAATAGTGTTTGATATCATTTAATAGATCGTCAACATTCAAAACATTTATGAATTATTTTACTATAATTCAAAACTACTAGTACAATTGACCGCCTCGTTGGTCGAGTGGCTAGCGTACACCGATCATCCGCGAGGCTCGGGTTGGATTCCCGACGGGGGCAGGCATTTGTGTGATGAACATTTAAATGTATGCAATTCCGGGTCTGGGTGTTTATTAAATTTATTCTGGTATCTATTTAAGTATTTCTATGTACATATTAGTATCGTTGACTAGCACCCATAACACAAGTATATAATTTGCTTACTTTGGGGTTAGATTCAATTTGTGTGTCTTGTCCAGGGATATTTATTTAATGTTGATAAAATTTATGTGGTATTGTCTCGGAATCGTTAGCTATCTTTCGAAAAAAAGGTGTGCGACTCACACATGATAGAACTGAAACTTCAGTAAATCGACAAAAAAATGATATGAAAATATATAATGCTACACATTTTTGTATTTGTGTCCGTTGCATCCGGTTTGAAATCTTTCTCTTCAAAAGAATTATCAAATCGTGACGTAATGCAAATATAGATGGAGTCTCTTTTTGCAGTTTCACAAAGCTTAATTACTGCTGTGTATAATTACTGTCGGGGCACGGTTTGTACTTCAGAAAACGACAGGACAACATCTGTTGGATCAGATACTACTAAACAAAAATATAAAAAAGTATCTTCACGCCCATAACCCCGAAGAGGTAGGCGAGGCACAACCAGGGCACCCACGACTAGTCGAAGATACTTAAGTCCCTCAATGTGATTTCTTTTCACTTCACACTTCTTCTTTTATCAGAAAACTAGCTTTTGCCCATGGCGTTGCTCGCGTGGTCCCACAGGAACATTGTTTCGGGATAAAAATTAGGTATCCTATGTGTTGTAGCATGAAATTTGTTAACTTAGTCTAAGCTACTAAATTTTTAACGGCATATGCTGCTGAGCTCAGTCTTATTGCGAGCTTTTCAACGTACAGACCCCATTGCAAATTTTTATCTATTGTGATTCCTAAAAACGTTGTGGAATCAACAAGGTCCAACTTGTTCCCATTAAGTTGCACATTGGTTTCTACTTGCCTTACATTAGGTATTGAAAATTTGGTACATTTAGTTTTTTTTTTCATTCAAAAAAAGATTATTTACATTGAACCAGTCTAGAAAATGTAAGTCGAGGCAACTACATTCTGGGCTACAAACACATTTCGAGAATTTCTAAAATTTATATCTGTCTGGTCTGTTTTATTAAAAAATACTTTGGCGACCTAATTATATCTGTAATATATATAGCATGGAAGTACCTTATTATATCTGTAGACTCAATTGTTAGTTTTACATTTTGAAAAAAAAAAGGAAAACAACATTAAATTTTCCATAACAAATTGTTACCAGTTGTCAATGTCAGTCGGTACGAAGTTCACCGGGTTGGCTAGTATTTCACATATCTGTAATTTTACCTGGATATATCTACTTGTGAATTTATTGCCAGGGAAATGAAACCAAATAACCGCAATCAGTTTGATATCTAGTTACAACAATAGAATAAATTTCCAGACAGATGAATAACAGGTAGTTTTGGCGGTTGTCTATTGTTTTCCCGAAGATTATATGCCATATATTCAAATGCCAGAATTTCATTTGCTCAAATTTTTATTTGCCCGAATTTTTTGTTAACCATAATATACTTGTGACATAGTCTTATTTGCCCTAAAATTAGTTTCCATAATGATACAAGTGCCATACGTATTGTTATCCATTTTATTGATTGCAATAATATTATTCAACAGAATATTGAAATGCCTTACAAAAATTTGTATTTGCATTACGTAAAATGTAAATTGTAATAAATATATCACAGTACGATTACATATTATAGTTGTCTTTATTTCTAATACCTATTTATCTAGTACCTCTTGATACGATCAAAGTCTCTTCCGTTAAAATTTAACCTAACGCCTTTGTTCTAAAAAGCGATTAGCTTTCTGGCACTTCGCCGGCTGCTGCCGCGGCACGCTCGCTTCGCTCGCTCGGCTCGTACGTTGTCTTTCATGTTCTAACCTAACCGAAACAAACTATACCTAAACCATGTAACAATAATTGATCATTTAGTATAAAACGAATTTACGTTCTTTTTCTAGAAGTTATTTTTATGGTAAATGATGTTATGGCTTACATATACGAGTTATCTTTATTTCTAATACTTATTTATATAGTACCTCTTTATACGATCAAAGTCGCTTCCGTTCAAATTAACCTAACGCATTTGTTCTAAAACGCGATTAGCTTTCTGGCACTTCGCCGGCCGCTGCCGCGGCACGCTCGCTTCGCTCGCTCGGCGGCTCGCTCATGTTCTAACCTAACCTAACCAAAACAAACCATACCGAAACCATATAGCATTTAATATTAATGTTAGCATTTAGTTTAAAACGAATTTATGTTCTTTTTCTAGACGGTATTTTTATGGTAAATGATGTTATGGCTTCTGATAATACGGCTTAGAATCATGCTAGCAAATGATAGTATTGAAATTGACTTTATGGGAAATATAGTTTCTAGCACGTGACTTATATAGTAAACAATGAGTATGACATATGAAATTATGGGAAACAATATTATGCCTGTTGACCATTATAGCAGATGAAATTATGGCAAATGAAATTCTGGCAAACGGGTGTAACCGAGTTTTGGCAAGTAGTTTTATTGAACTCAACAAACAACAACAAACTTGTCAATTACATTAGTTTATTAATATCAGAACGATAAACTAGTTATTAAAAAACGGGGACTATCATAAATATTTTTTATTTGAAAAAGTTCTTATGTGAGAATGAATAGACTTAGTTGTGAAAAATGATTGCAAGCCATATTTGTAAAAGAAGAAGAAAAGACTTATTTATTTATATAAAACTTGATGGGTGAGTTTTGGCGCGAGTTTTGGCGCCATCGAGAGAAAAGATGGTCGAAGTTTTTTCATGATTATTGAATTTCGTGTTTATATTGAATGAAATTAGTCAATTTTGGTGGCATTTAATTTCAATTTTGTTCAGTGATAGTGCACAAATGAAATAATCATGAAGAAATTAGCGTATCGTATATTTCCTCGTTGCCGCCAAAACTCATTACATGAGCTTGTGTAAAAATGCCACCATTTTACCCAAGATCCTGACATGACTTACTGACGACTTATGACTGATGACTAATTAAAATTAATTGAAATTGATATAAATAAATAATATAAATTACTACTTGACTAATGGCTAAATACTAACGTGAAGGCCAAAACCTAAAGAAAGAAGAAAGAAAGAACTTGATGGGTGAGTTTTGGCGCGAGTTTTGGCGCCATCGAGAGAAAAGATGGTCGAAGTTTTTTCATGATTATTGAATTTCGTGTTTATATTGAATGAAATTAGTCAATTTTGGTGGCATTTAATTTCAATTTTGTTCAGTGATAGTGCACAAATGAAAGAATTATGAAGAAATTAGTGTACCGTGTATTTCCTCGTTGCCTCCAAATCTCACTATATGAGCTTGAGTAATGAGGCAACCGCTTTACCCAAGACCCTGATATGACTTATTGACGACTTATGACTAACGACTAATTATAATTGAATCCCGATATCGGTAAATTTGGTGCAAATTTCTACTTGAGTAATGGCAAAATACTAACTTGAATGCCAAAATCTAAAGAAAGAAGAACTTGTTAAGTGTTTTGTTCTAGTATTAAAAAAGGATTTTACAATGTTATGTAATGTAAACTGAATGTTATAAGCCCAGTGAAACAAGCAGCGTTCAATCTTCTGTCCGTTTTCTGTTTCGATTTCTACTACACTCACCATTCACATACCAGTATTCAAGCAGATATGCAATGCGAATTTGGATAAATGTAGGTACACAGGGAGAACAAGGTTAACATTCGACTATCACATTAATCGGGTTATATCTGAGACTGGTATCAAGAGTCTTCGAAACGGACGTGTTTGTATGAAAAGAGTAATGAACGTGAAGAAAGTTGAGTAGGCTTGCAAGGATTGTGAATTTTAGTACTCAATACACTCCGCCTACTTAGTAAAGAAGTTGGTGTGAAGATTAACAAGTATATAGTTAATATTTTACTCCATTAATTCGCAATATAAACTTTGCTAGTTCAAGCCACATAATTTGAAGCAATTGTTACGAATTTAGTGTGCAATACCACGTTTTCAGTTTCAAAGTTTGTTCTATGCCGTGATTACGAAGATTAGCTCGCTTTGTCTAAGCCAACTTAGTGTTTAACGACGTTGTAAGCCATGTGGTAAATCCGTCTTCTAAATTATTTTGTACTACATATAATGAACAGATCTTTTAGTATATTATAGTAGTCCCCGATAAACATTGATGTAGTAGGGAAGCCCAGAACGCTAAACGAGTAGTTACTCTTATGTCATGGGGAGCTACTGGACTTTGTCGATTAGGGGTGAAGAATGAATTAGGTCACGTTATGATGCATATATTTTAAGCATTGCGAAATGCGCCTAAAGTCACTTCTTTCTTTAGGTTTTTTGTCAATAAGTCATATCAGAGTCTTGGGTAAAGCGGTTGCCTCATTACTCAAGCTCATATAGTGAGATTTGGCGGCGATGAGGAAATACACGGTACGCTAATTTATTCATGATTATTTCATTTGTGCACTATCATTGAACAAAATTGAAATTAAATGCCACCACAATTGACTAATTTCACTCAATATAAACACGAAATTCAATAATCATGAAAAAAAACTGCAACCATCTCTTCTCTCGATGGCGCCAAAACTCTTTCTTTCAATAGGTTTTGGCCTTCACGTTAGTATTTTGCCATTAGTCAAGTAGAAATAAGCATCAAATTTTATATCAATTTTAATTAATTATAATTAGTCATTAGTCATAAGTCGTCAGTAAGACATGTCAGGCTCTTGTGTTAAGTGGTGGCCTTATTACTCAAGCTCATGTAATGAGATTTGTCGGCAAAGGGGAAATATACGATACGCTAATTTCTTCATGATTATTTCATTTGTACACTTTCACTGAACAAAATTGTCCAAAATGCCCCAATTCAATAATTAAGAAAAAACTTCCACCACCTTTTCTTTCGATTTCGCCAAAACTCAAGCAGTCACTTGGTCGTACCTACACAAGTGCATCTGACATTGATAACATAATACGGGGCTAATGTAATACCGATGATGCACATATTATGTCAAACATACAGGTTGTCAAACAGAGATGTATTTTTTGCTTTTTAAAAATTTCCTTCCCTCCGTGACTTAATATGACATGCCTGAGTATATTTTCAAGTCAAAAATATATAGACAGCCCACCCCTACACGCACGCTTCTATAAAGTTATTGACTGATACATAATGGAGGTGTTTAACCAGGGTACAAGGTATCTCCCATAAAACCTTAATCTTACCGCTCGAGTAACTGTATATATCGACGCTTGGTCTCTCCTTTTATTGCTTTAGTTTTATTTTCTATAGGAGGAGTTTTTTAATTTGACAACATTTTAATAATTATTTGTGTAGTTATTTAAAACTTTTTTCCCTGGATAAATTACACAAAGTAAGCTAATTATATGCTTGAGTTATGGGTGTTAGTCAAATATACTAAAATGAATACCCATAACAATAATAGTCATACCCAAAAATCCAGACAATAAATGTTCCATCACACAAATGCCTACCCCTGTCGGGTCCCGAGGTTGGTCGGTGGTGCTAGGCGTGTACGCTAAACCCTCGACCAACGAGACCGTTATTTTTTTAATTACGCTCAATATTAATAATGCATCTCTAAAGATGGATTTCAAGCAATCTTGATAGCTGCATATCCGCTGGCCTATCCTATAACTAATTGCTATATTTAATCTGTCCACAGATATGTAATTGGCAAACGATAACATAAAAATTGATCAAAATATCAATCTTGGACAAGTTTTGGATTAGCATTCATTATTAATATTGGCCGTTAATCAAACAATTTTAATAATTTCTTGAAGTTTGAAAGCCTAAGGTGGTCACAATTAAATTTTATTAAGATTCGCTCAGTGCTTTTGATTTCGACGGCATTTATGAAATTTTAGTCAGTTTTTTGGCCGACTCGAAAAATGAGAAGGTTGTCAGTTTACTTGTATTCATTTTGTATGTTTTTTACGCGCTCACTAGGCTAATAGCAAACGCATTTGGATGGTCCTTTTTTTGCAAGATAGACTTGATTCATAGGTTGTCCTGTATAATATGTATGAAAATCAGAGTTGGTATTAGAACGTGGTCTTAAAATTAGCCAGTTTTGTGCAATTTTACTGTGCTTAAATTTTTGGAGTTTTAACTCAGTCCTTTAAATTATTATTTTATTACTGTTTTTTTGTTTGATAGCATATAATCGGACTATTATACTGATGGTAGAAAATATAGCAAAGTGTTGATTCCTAAGATATTTTGTGGGTGGCATGATTGTGCCTCTGTCTACCTCTTCGGGGATATGGGCATGAAGACACTTTTACTACATACATATAGACAAGTAAACATTGTGTTCAGTTCAACACAAATCTGGAATGTTTGCAGTGGTTGTTTGCAAGTATGTGCAAATATATGACTTTGAATGCAAACATAACTTCCGAGTTCGGGGATTCTGATAAAATGGTAATATGAACATCGTTCGACTTGAAGAAAATTCAGTATATATATTATCACACAGATATTTATGTATTATTACACTTTTCTTAGGCTTGGTTGCATTCCACTAACACAAAAGTATCTTCACGCCCATATCCCTGAAGAAATAGGCAGAGACACAACCAGGACACCCACGACTAGCTGAACACACTAAGTCCCACAATGTGATAGGTGGGAAGCCTATCGCCAAATGACACATATCTGAACCCAACCAACGTTTTTTTACATTGAAAATTGAAAAACCCCAATTCTTTTTGTTGCCAGACTGGGATTCGAATCCGGGCCCTCATGCAGTCAACTCCAACAATTGAACCGCTAGACCACTAAATACTTTTCAAATAACGCTTATACTTTTTCTCAACATAATAATAAGGAAAGTTATTAAGAAGGTGTGAACTAAGTATCTTGCATTGAACATAGCCTTTTCGGTAATACTCGTATTGGTAGACAATTATTTTGATCGATTTCCTGACCGTCAAATATACGCATCACAAACAACAATGATAAACAAAGAAAATTCGAGACATAGTAAATGGTTGTCAACTTGGGTTCAAGGAAAGATTATATTAGTTTATTGTTTCCGATCATTTTTAATGATTTTAAACTGTAATCAAGCAGAATTATTTCTTGTTATTATCATTTACGATAATACGCGCTAGCGGAACGATTAATGACAAATTTGTCAATTATAGTCCTATCACTTCCTAGAAGTATCCCCAGATTGTGGAGAGACAACCTTTTGCCTCTGCTAAAAATATCTTACATAGATTTGATATTTTCCATCGTCGGCGCTTGGTAATACTTCCAAATATTCATATTTTTAATCAAAGAAGCACTTATACTGTTTGAAGTATCACTTATAATTCATTATTTTGTAAGCTTACCGGTTTTGCTTATACAACATCATCAGGGCTAAAACTTAAAACCAGGTAAAGGCTAAGGCTTAAAACTTGGTTTTTCTTTGTTTAAAAATATGAATATCTTACATTTTTCTGTTTTCGGGCACATTTTTAATTTACATAAAGCTCTTTCATATTCGTAAATATAATCAGGTAAACTTCAGTATGAAACTAAAAACATATTTCTAGTGTTGGTTTGAGAATGCGCTAATATAACTTGACCCAATTCGTTGTAATTGCTGAGTCCGGTTCTGGCCAAATGAAAATATGTACAATGTCGGCTATATACTGGAATAAATAGCCTAATTCAAATATAAAACACCAGAAACATTTGAGTTAATCTTTATTATTGTTTATGTTACAAGGTAGCTAAATAGCTAGCAGATCTACATACATATCCTCACGCCAAGTCACTTACGGTTCAGACAGAGAGTATAAAATGCCAAATCTTAGAATCCTTGCAAAGCTTTCTGGTTTCCTCCACATTCCTGATGAATGTAAAGGATTCTAACTAATTTCCTGATTGTAATAGGCTACATATAAGCACTGTAAATGTTATTGATACAGCCATGATGTCAGGGTTCGCCTTATCGTGTTCTATGCTGAAGGATAGCATAGACGGCACAAATGGTCTAAGATCCCAGCAGTGAGTAGCGATGTCCCAGTAAAATCTATGACGTCTACTAATAACAGTTGTATCTTATCATCAGAAGAACTGCTTCCTTCTACACTTTATTCTAGGTATCTTACAAAATTGGGAGTATTGACAAAAAAAGAAGAAAATACCTGCTCTTTTACATGGTCCAACGTTCCGGTGTCAGACGACTTCACGAGGTTTCGGGTTCGATAAAGCAATTTCGGTGGAGCAATAAAAAGACAATGTTATTTTTCATTTTCTAATATAAACAACGTAGCCCAAGACTGAAAATAAGCCTGGTTGGAGATAACTTTGCCACCTATTCATTGTGAAACTTACTATCATAGGCTAGTCGTGAGTGCCCTGGGTGGCTGCCTCTGCCTATTACTTCAGAGATACGGGCTTGAAGTTAGTTTTAGGAGAAACCTAAAGTTAAAAAAAATATTCCAGATAATTTCAAACTCCATCACTTACAAGTAGGTAAGTTGGATAAGAACTCATTTTAAGACCGACAACTAACTACAAAAGCAATTTCCGGGATTTCTCAGTATATCCGGAACGTAGGGGACCTACCTCGAGATGTTTCAATACCGATTTCTGAGATATTTTACCTTACACTTAACAGAGAAATGTTGTACGAATGGATGGATATTTTATCAAGTTACTAGCTGTCTCGGCAAACTCCGTTCTACCGTTTTTTGTTTGGTGGTAAGTACTACACAAAACTTGACGCGATAAGTACCATTGATTAATTGCAGAATAGCTAATTAACCATCTGACTAAGTCGCTGTTACAAAGATATTTTTTTTTTAATTTTAGTTCTGTATCGGCCAATTAAAGTGCCATTCTGAAAGGTACCTTGCGGTTAGGTACATCGAACCACACTTCAATTTAAATTTCAGAAATATCTCCTATTTAAAATGATTTCTAAATGATGTATCTAGTCAGAGGATGACTTCTAGAACGGTAGGGACTTTTATGAACGACCAACAACAAAATACCTAGTATAGTGTATCGTGTATTTTCTTGCTGTCGCCAAATCTCACTAAGTGAGCTCGAGTAAAGAGACTACTGCTTTACTCAAGACTATGACATGACATTCCATAATAGATGAACAAAATAATTCAAAAAAAAAATACTAAAACGGAGTTTTGGTGCCATCGTGATAGAATATGGTTACAGTTTATTTGTAGTTAAAGAAGTTCATGTATATTGTAAAATTAGTTGTTAACATAATACGTAATTCAGTTTAACTACACAAGTGAAATATGATGATATAAATCTCACCAAATAAGCTAGATTGAAGATGAAGAGTCTACGGTTTTGCCAAAGACCCTCATATGTATTCTCTAACGACTTAAGACAGTATTTAATATAAGAAACTGAAGAAGTGATTTGAAAATAAATAGCAAAAAAAAACACTAATTTGAGATATAAATTTAAAAAAAATCTAGCTTTTGAGTAGTACCAATACAAATACAAGAATATAAAAACCTGATGGTGAGAAAAGAAATGCAAATGATGACAAAATCACAGATGTCTTATTTCGGTTTTTATGGAGAAGGATAGATAGAAGAATGCAAGACTTAAGAGACTAGATATCCCAGCCCTAGGAACAAACAACGTTACAATCTTTGGTGTATTTCGTACTACTGGGAAATTTGTCTGTCTGATTTAATCTTTTCTTGAAAATTAGAATTTCATAAAAAAATGTTCTACTACCCCCAAAAACTTAATTATCGTAAACCTAAGGACATAAAAGCAATTTTAGGCCTTCGTGAAGATTAAGTAATCCTTTGTTATTCACAATGGGACAGTAAAAAGTAAAATAAAAACGGGCTCTAGCATTGCGTTGTTTAGCATAAAGTTAATAGTACTATAAAATTTTGTCGCTTACAAACATTAAAACCTTACAATTTAGCTATTTAAAAACATTGACGTCCTGGTAACAATTTGTTGGTTTATAAATTAATAAGTTGCTAAAAAATGTCGAAAATATGAAGGTTGAACTACTTTTATAAAATTTAATATAACAATTATACCAAAATATTGTAACATACTTTCTTCACATATGTTATAGGAATATAATGTATCTTCTAAGCTGAAATGACACGGCCGCCATCGCAATTACGCCACGAATTACATATTTATATTACGCACGCAACACAAATAAAACACTTGTGTAATTGGCCATTCAGTTACTTATTATATTTCAACAAATTTCTTCGGATTTGTTGGTCGACTAGTGTATTTATTGGCTGAACTCGACAAAGAGCAGACGTCTTGTTCCGTACAATATGACGGTATTTCTATAAACAAAGAGCATTGCGGATGTCAACTTGCAACAGTTCTCGAAAAAAATTACACTCACGATAATAAGATGTTATTAATAATCGAATTAACACATTTATATAAACAAGTAGCAGCCCCTATCAACTTCACAGGCGCACAAACTTTTATGTTATCTCATTTATAAACTTTCCTCTTGATTCTCTATACCGATAAATTTGCATTAAATTAAATTATCTAAGCATATAATATCGTATCAGACAGCAGAAACTTTTTCTGTTTTGTACTGTGTGTGATGTATGGGCCATTCCATTGCAGCTAAGTAGATCTCTTTCTATTACTGTTGCTACTATCTACAAACTTGCAATTAACAAAACCATTGACAGTATGACACGAACAATTAGTTATTTTTTGAAATAATTAGAATTCAACAAGTCTACAGACTAGTAAGAGTAGGTGATATTTTTTTTCGCAAATATTTCCATAATGCTCGCGACAGAGATTAGAACCCAGGGCTTTTAAAAATCCTCGAGGAAGCTCAATTCTTGATATTGAGATAATATTAACATACAAACATACAAACATATAAATCTTCACGCCAAGTCCCTTACGGGGTAGGCAGAGAGTATCGAGTGCCAGACATCACGATCCTGACAAACCTGTCTTGCTTCCTCCACATTCATTACCCTTTTCATACAAACACGCCGGATTTGGAGACTCTTGACACCACCCTCGGATAATATCCGATTGATCTGATCATGAAATGTCAGCCTTGATCTCCCCGGGTACCTACATCCATCCACATTCGCATTGTATATCTTCTTTGTCAATCTTTCATCTGTCATTCTTTCCACATGACCGAACCAGCGGAGCATGCCCTTTCGCATTTTAACACCAACACTACAGATGGGTCTAAAGGGGACAAGGGACTGGGGGCTGCTTTCTATGACCAAACTTCGAATTATAGAGGGTTATTTAGATTAAATAATAACCATATTTGTGTGATGACCTTGGAGTTGCTAGCAATCTATCAGGCTATTTTGTATTTGACTGAAAGGAATATTCAAAGAGCTGTAATATTGTCAGATAGTAAGAGTGCGTTACAACATCTGGCTCGCTGTTCCTCTGCTTACAGAGGTCAGACGATAGCCTTTGAAATTTTATATTATATAAATATTTTAAAACAAAAAAAAGCAAATTTCAAACTACAGTGGATACCTTCACACATTAGAATAAGTAGTAATGAAGAGGAAGATAAAATTTCAAAATTAGCAACAACAGAGGGCAGATTGATTAATTTTGCGCTAGACTTTAATAAATATTTCACAAAATTTAAAAAAATATGTTTTAATAATTGGAAACTTCACTTTAATAACAGATGTAAAGAAAAAGGTATTTGGTACAAAAGTATACAAGGGGAACTTCCTTCCTCCCCTTGGTTTAATACTGGTGTCCATAGAAATTATGTTAAGTTAGCAATAAGACTACGTTCTGGACATTATCCATCTGCAAATTTTGCATACCTAATAAAAAAAAAGATTCACCTAATTGTGAACTTTTTATAAGATAGAAGATGTGCGACATTTGCTGATGGAATGTGGTCGGAACAAAAATGAAAGAACATTACTGGTGCAAGAATTTCAGTTAAACGAAAACAGTGTAGGTTTAGTGCAGGAAATTTTGTCAAGTCCAAACACAGAATTGGCAAAAAATTTCGTACCATTTTGACCAATGTAGTTAGCTAGTTGACAAAATTTAAGTATAGTATAATTATTATTAAGTATTTAATTTTTATATTTTTACATTTTTTTTGTAATATGAGAGTCAAAGTGTGATCGGGTACGATGGGGTTGACATGTCTTTGAACAAAACCCCTCTAAAACATAAGACTAAAAAAAAAACACCAACACTTTCTTTCAATCCCAGTCTTTCTCGGATCTCACTGTTACGAATGCGGTCAGCGAGCGTTACACCACAGATTTTCCGTAGTGCTCTCATTTCGATCGCATTTATCCTACTTTCATGCTCTTTCTGACTCAAAACCTCAGAAAATCTATGATTTTAGACACACTGTTATGATTCACTGTGATTACTTTCATCAGGTATCTAACAGCCAGTTTCCGAAACGCTAATCAATTTTAATATACGATATATCTCTTTATAACAGCTGTTTTCACAAGTTCGGTGTATGCTTCTAAACCAAATTCATCTTTGAAACTGTACTAAACAGAGGTTTAACATGAGTTTGGCTTAGATTTTAAACCAAACTATAGAAATAAAGATATAAATGATGAAGGGATAAAATAAAATTGATTGGGGTTTTGGAAATTAACTGTAACCCTTCTATAATATAAACAATTATGACTCTCTATGACATTTTTTATATATTTATTTACATTATTCCAGATATGGAGAAAACAGTTACAGCTTTGGATCATGTGATTAATTACTACATGGTGTCTAGAGAATTAGCTGATCTCATACAGTCTGGACCTAACACAACTTCCACAGATACATTAAATGTATACTTAGATGTAGGTATATTTAAAGATAAAAACTAATATCATTAGAAAAAAATAATATTATTAAAAATGAAGAACCTGACAATATGTAACAATATTGTGACAGAAATTATGTAAATAAATCATTTTAGACATATTACACAAATTGGTTGAACGCCTATTAAGCTTACCCAACGCTCCATTCACACTATTCCCTGCACTCACTCTCCTCTCTACATCCGCCGTGTACCTTCCATCCCTGCTAAAAGCACAACCAAGATATACAATTTCATTCACTTGTTCTAGCACTACATCATCAACCAAAACTCTTACATCCGTTCTGGCTACTTCTACTACTACTTCAAATGTAAAGCCCTTTCTTTACAATCTTCTTCCATAACTGTGACCAGTGTTAGCAGTTCAGATGGTGTAGAGCCCAAAAGTACAGCATCATCTGCATAAAGCAGGTAGTTCACCACTTTGTCACCCATACGCATTCCCACATTCAATTATATTAATCTTTAAAGACATTTGTCCAAATATAAGATCAACAAGCGTGCTGACAATGATAGTAAATAAAGATAATATTAATTTATTAAAAAACCTATAAATGTAATAAACCACCTTCTCTACAAAATACGAGACAAAGCAACTTTTTCACCTCAATAAGGAGTTGAAATTATACTATCGCTCGCTGACGCCTTTCGATAAGAGGGGAATTAAATTTTTTATCACACAGGATTTGAGTTATCAATAGCTGGTTGAAAGGTTAAAGCAGTAAGCGACAGACGAAAGGGTTCAAATTCCATTTGAGGAGAATTTTTGTTTTGTTTGCGAAAAAAATCTAATTTTGCTAGGTAAAAATGTGGACCTATAAAGTTGGAAGATTTGCATCCTTGGGGAAGATCATAGACAGTGTAAAATACATAGACTATCTTAACTATAAAGGTCAAAAACAGTCTTATTTTTTCTAAGAAAGCAAAAAAAAAACTTGTTTCCTTAGTACAGAATACAAAAATAATAATTTCAATAAAAGCGTATAAAATCTTTATTCAATTATCTAAATATCCAATAAGATAATCGTTTTTCTTCAATAATCTTGACAAGGACGTCATTATAATATATTTCGGAATAAACGAAGTGAATATATTCTAAATGACATAATCCTACGTTGTGATGGATAAGAGGGTGGTCTAATAAAATTGCGAGACGAAAATTATATTTTCTCAGATGTTTCGACTGAAAAAAATAGGGAAAACTCAATCATTATTCCCATCAGCACAATCAGACAATAAAATTCAATAATGTATCTAGATAAATTAAATTTGACTTTTGTTAATAATGCCCGGTTCCTATATTCAAGAAACAAGTCGCTTTGTTTATGAATGGTAGTTTTTTTGTACAAATAGTAAAAAATGTAACTTAACGGTCGTTCGTTGTCGACTGTTAACTTGAAACATTTTGTGTGACTATGAGCAACGCTGTCACTTTTAGGCAAACTAATGGTTATTTTAACGAAACACGCTTCATTGATTATAGAATCGAGCTAAAGTTGATTACTTCTAAAGTATGCAGAAGTACGTACAGTGGTTATTAGGGTGAGAAAAGTAATTGTATTAATATGTTCGTACGATATAAAGTCTCAAGTTTTAAGATATAAGTCAGATACTTCTATCCGCTATCCTATTAATATTATAAATGCGAAAGTTTGTAAGTATGGATGTATGGATGTTTGTTACTCTTTCACGCTCGAATGGCTGAACGGATTTGTCTGAAATTTGGAAGACAGATAGATTGTGACCTGGATTAACATATAGGCTATTTTAATCCCGATCGCACACCGGGTTTCTGTGAAAACGCGGGCGAAGCCGCAGGTAGCAGCTAGTATTTTATAAAAGAAAACAACTCGAATTTAATTACTTTTACTGTAATATTATAATTTAATAAGATGGTTTTGATCTAATGTTTACAGGTTTTACCCAAAGAGAAGAAGATGAGTGAAAGCTAGAAAGCAGTATTTATTTTTCTTATTAACTAATGTATCAATCATTTAATATAAAACTACATCTATAACGCTAACAATGAGTTTCAATACCGACGAACTTCTGACAGTCTGTTTCCCGGCAGTACATTGTTAATGACTGGAATGGGAAACTTGGGATCTCATTTTAGACAAACGGATATTGGAAATTCTGTGACCCGTCAGCGTTTTTTACTTTGATTGCTTCCTTGCTGCCATCCCAAATCGAAGATCCAGCTTTCTATTGTACCTCGTTTCGTACACCTGATCTTTTGTGATCGAAAACTGAGACGGAAATGTTTAATTAATTTTAACTATTGAAGCTTTCTAATTAAATGAGAAGATTTCGATATAATCAAGTAATATGAAATTAACACACCTGAGTTTAAGAAACTGCCCCAAAAATGGAGGATGTTCTCAATTTGATAATATGCTTGCAACGCGACTACTCCGTCAATAGACAACCAATTTTGATAAGTATTTTTAGAAAAATAGGTCCAGATTCCAAAGTTATTCCATACTAGCTGTTGCCTGCGGCTTTGCACGCGTTTTCACAGTAACAAGTTCTGCGATATGGATTAAAAGTAGCCTATATATTAATACAGGTCACAGTCTATCTGTGTTCCAAATTTCAGACAAATCCGTTCAGCCATTCGAACGTGAAAGAGTAACAAACATACACACAACCTTACAAACTTTCGCATTTATAACATTAGTAGGATTAATTTTATCATGATCTGACTAGAAGTTTTTGAGTTATGCTTGATAATGCGATAAACTAAACTTTTATTCACTTATCTTGACGACTTCATAATGGATGAGGTTATCATAATAAGTGAACTATGTGTGCATTATTTAAATGTCTGTCTGAATTTTTAACATTTGTTTTAGAACCTTATATACATTTTACCTTATATGATACAGAACCTTATATGGTTTCCTGAATAATTTTGAAACCCAATTGGATCTGGAAGTTGGTTCTGCTGTTCGTCTATCACTAAATCGAGACAGTACGAAGCTACAGATACATAGTTGATTCAAGCTGCTCATTAATCAACGGTGACCGTTGTATTTGTAGGTGTGTATTTGTTAATAATAATATTAAATGTATCTGAAAAACTACTAGCGAGATTTCTATAAATTTTCAAAGAAAGAAAAAATTTCGCCCCAGACAGGATTTGAACCTGTAACCTTTCGTCTCAAGCCGACGAATGCTCTAACCAATTGAGCTACTGAGGATTCAAGTCCCGTGGCGAAATTTTTAATTCCTTTCTAACCCGTTAACGCGGGTAGTTATGTCCTATAGAATAGAATAGGCGAAATATTTCTTTCTTTGAAAATTTATAGAAATCTATCGCAAGCACAGGGCAAGTGCTAAAATAAAAATACGTTACTAGCAAGATGTTGATAAAATTATGTTGGACCATTTCAAACTCATTTGCTATCTTTTTTTATGATATTAGAAGGCAAATAAGCAGACGGATTTCCTTATGGTAAGAAATTCCCGCCGCCTAGAGACATCAAAGGTGGTAAAGGACCCACCTTTACCACCTTTGCCAACCTTAGGCCGGTATGTTAGGCCTCCAGCAAAAATAAGTTTACCGGCTACCTTACCCTCCGAACTAGAACACGTCAATGGCAATCATTGGACGTTATGGCGACAGGAATAGGTAAGGCGGTGACTTTTGATCGAGGCCTAACATCCCGGTCTCAGGTTGGCAACGCACTATTACCACTTATGGTGGCGTGATATTTCTTACCATCAGGAAATCTGTCTGCTTGTTTTCCTTCCAATGTCATAAAAAAACCTGTTCCTAACTATCTTAGTTTATCTGGTTGCAGAAGCTTATAAGAATAGATGCTGGATAATATATTATAAGGATGATATATCTTCTTAAATTTAACCGCGTGGGGAGTCCAAAAGTGAAAAATAGTAAAATTAATATATTAAATAGTTAGGTATATTAGCAAACATAGATTTATGATAAATTTTATTATTGCGTTAAATTTTAAGCTTTTAGGAGAGATGAAATTGGAAACTACAACGTTAAAGTTCCTCTTCCAAGCTATCTTAGTTTATCTGGTTGCAGTGGCTTACAAGGATAAATGCTGGTAATGTCGGATGGTCCTCGTAAATTTAACCGCGTGGAGTCCGGCTTCCTTCCGGCCAGCGCTCCATGTTAACGGACGCAAACATTTCGGTACAGATGAGTTTTATCATCAGGATATGCGCCATGAATTTTCATGACCGTAAAATTTAAAATCATGGCAGCACTTCATTTTTATGTGGACATTACCGCTCTTCATTATCTGTTACGTAAATGCTATATGTTTAATTAGGGCCTATTTTAAGCCCAGACGGAAAAAGGAGTTCTGAAGATAGAGTTTGTAACCCAAGCGAGATTTAGCTAGATATCAAATATTTCATGTAAAAGCCCTAACCCACATTCCAGTTAAAAGATCCAAATTAAAATATGTCATTTACAAAATTGATATTAAAATTAGATTATTATGAGGATTCAGTATTTAATTAACCTATGTTAAAGCCATGCGTATTGTTAATGTCATGATTTATTATTACTCGAAATTATGATGGGTTATAATTCGGCGATGTCAGATGTGAAATGAAAAACACCTACTACTAATGAAATTCAAAATTAAATTTATTAATATCTATAATAAATTAAACTTCGTAACAGACTATTACGATTACAGGTATGGCTCTGTGGTCATGTTGTTAGATTCACCAACTCATAAATAATTTAATTATCTAATAAAAATATGCATATTTAATTATCTAACAAATCGCCTCTATGTTCAAGTGGTCAGGCGTTGGAGTTGACTTCTTGAGGTCTCAGGTGCAATGTATATTTTCAATTTTCTAATAAATATAACATTGCGCGGACCACAGAGCCATAATACTTGTACTTACTTGTACTTGTAGGTATTATGGCTCTGTGGTGTTGTTGTTCGATTCAACAACTCAAAAATATGTAATTTAATTATCTAATAAAAATATGTATGTTTAATTATCTAATAAATCGCGTCTATGTTCTAGTGGTCAAGCGTTGGAGTTGACTTTTTGAGGTCTTTGGTACAATCCTCGAGTCAGGCAAACAATAATTAGAACATGTATATTTCCAATTTTCTAATAAAAATAACGCACGGCACATATCCGGGATTGGTAATGTGCCCAGTTGGTGATAGTGGGACTCAGTGTCTTCAGTTGCCTTCGGGGATATGGGCGTGAAGATACTATCTAAGAAAACAACGTTGACAGGAATCGAAAAAGTGGCCGGTCGTCAAAAGGTTGGTCACTTATTGTGGTATTTCAAATATCTTTTGCTAATCGTGTGAGGGCTCGTTGTACCTTTGCTCACGTCATCGATACGGGCGTGAAGATATTTATTTACTGATGACTGAAGGTTCTTCATCCGGCAATGTTGTCGGGCGTCTCTCTGTCTGTCACGCTCTCATGACTAAACTGCCGAACCATTTTAGTAAAAATTGATATGCATATAATTCAAACACAAGTTACTTTTTTCAACTCCAGGATTGTAGCGACTTGTATGGCTGCCTCGTTGGTCGAGTGGCTAGCGTACACGTCTAACTACACTGACCAACTGCAAGGCTTGGGTTCGATTCCCGACGGGGGCAGGCATTTGTGAGATGAACATTTAGGTCTGGGTGTTTATTAAATTTATTCTGGTATCTATTTAAGTATTTCTATGTATTGGTATCGTTGGCTAGCACCCATAACACAAGCATATAATTTGCTTACTTTGGGGTTAGATTCACTTTGTGTAACTTGTCCAGGAATATTTATTATTATTATTAATCTACGCCCACGCAGTCAACGGTAAAAACGTCAGGTAGAAATTTATATCTTCGGAGTTTTTTCTTATCGCAAAGGACAGTGATCAAGCACGCGACTCCCCTAATGGTAAAAGATAGCCCCTGTCTATATACATAGTATTATATTGATTTTGTAGGTGCGTCGCTGTCCTGTGGAAGAAGTGTTAGGCCAACTTTTGTCTACGTGTTATTCTCATTAGAATACGTAAGGCCGTGAATTGGATTCTTCCCCAGCCAAGTTGCTGCACAATACTCTACCTCCAGTGGTCTCGTTAGTGGTGACCCGTGTTGATTTTGGTCACCTTTTACGAGCTGCTAGACACGCAGAACGGTTTATTATTCTACCGACGGTTGGTCGAGTGGCTAGCGTACACGCCTAACTGCATCGACCAATCGGGCTCGATTCCCGACGGGGGCAGGCATTTATATGATGAACATTTTGATGTCTGCTTTTCTGGGTCTAGGTGTTGTGTATGTATTCAGGTATCTATTTAAGTATTTCTATGTAGTATCGTTGACTAACGCCCATAACACAAGCATATAATTTGCTTACTTTGAGGTTAGATTCAATTTGTGAAACTTGTCCAGGGATATTATTATTCATTAAACCCCGTGGGAATGGTGGAAAAAAATGTTTCAGAGATGGACGTGACTCTGCATCAAAAACAGCATCTCGTCATTACATTCACGTTTGAGTGCATGAAGAAAATATCCATTAAAACTTGCAATTGACTTCAGGACGTCGCCAACTTAGATTAGTTTCATGAATAGTCATTAATCTTTTCGCAGTTGCCGCCTATTTTGAAGTCGTAGTTCAATTTGTTTTAATAAATCACAAAGCGATACATCTAACATGTTAGTTTTAGTTTAGTTTTTAATAATCGCAAAATTAAAAAAAATTCAATAAACCCCGACAGAAAAGAATAAAATAAGTTTGTATTCAAATACAGTGTAAAATACATTTCTACTTTTTAAATTCATATACACATTTTACATTGTGTCGAAGTTGTGTGATATTGAGCACGTTAGAAAAAGCTAAATAGTATACGCAAGAGGAAATATATATAACCCCTTCGTCCACTTTCGTCACTTAATTTTCGTAACTATTAAACGATTCGGTTACGTAAAATAGTATCTTCACGCCTATATCCATGAAGATGTAGGCAGAGGCATAACCACGGCACAGGGCAAGTGCTGAAATAAAAATACGTTCACCCAAATGATTTAATATTGTGTTTGAGCTAATTATTTAATTGTAAAATCAAAAATGGAAGTGTTGATGTTTTTCTGAAATATTTATTGATAAACTGACAGAAATAGCTTTGGATTTCGACTTAAAAGTTTAAAATGGTGGCTCAGTTGCTTTAAGCCCTAACAGCTTTTATATGGAAACTTAAAGGTTAAACCTTTGTCTTTTTTAAAGAAAAAGGTTAAACAATGAAAGTGATGAACGAATTCTATTACAAATGATTTTACAACCGGCTCAATATTTAAGCCCATTGCCAAAACTTTATGACGGACAGCGATGTAATTTTATTTCCTCCGTGTTAGTCCTTGCTCCTTTGTAGAATATATCATCGGCCTTCCTGTCAGGCAGCTTGTAAAAGGTGAGCATAGGCTTAATGTCACTATTACCGTGACATCTGACTTTCACACCAACTCGCCCGGTTTGGTACCACTACTTTACCTTTTCCTGCCACCATAACGTCCAATCCACTAGAACGTCAGTGCTTGTTATTAACGTATTAGTAAACTTACCTTTGCTCGAGGGCTAACATCGCCGCCTCAGGTTGGCAGCGCACCATTACCATCTCTGGTGCCTCTAGGCGGCGTGAATTTCTTACCGTCAGGAAACCCGTCTTTTTTTTTACCTTCCAATATCATAAAATGAAATACCAGTATCATTCTCTGAATCGTGTCACGTTTACTATAGCTTTCATTATTTTTTCAGTCTCATTACAAAAAATAAAAAAAAATGTGGTTCCCTGAAATAATTTTAATTTACATATCTAGTTGGAAAAAAAGAGTAGGCTATTAATTTGTCATTACTTTTTTTATTTGTTTATTACTGTTATAAGTTAGACACGCTTGTGTGTGTCTTTAATATGTGGCATCATAAATTTTGAACGGAATGACCGATTTCAATACGAAATTTTTCGTTTAAAGATAATATGTTGGAGGTGTTTCTTAGCTTCATCACAGATTTTGTTGGGTGTTAATAAAAAAAAATATTAGTGAATCATTTGTTGGCGCAATTTTTGTATCGATTCCCGACGGGGGTAGGCATTTGAATGATGAACATTTGGGTGTCTACATTTCTGGGTCTGGGTGTTTATTAAATTTATTCTGGTATCTTTATAAGTATTTCTATGTTTTAGAATCGTTGACTAGCATCCATATGTTAGAAACATTAACAGCTGTCGATGGCTATGTAGATGTGGCATGATATGGCAACACAGCTATAGCTTCGAGTTGATACCTATAAATATAAGTGATCCATATCGAAGGCGGCATTACGTGTCGGATCGTGGAGCAGGAAGGGCCTTACAGATCAAATACTATATAGGACTAAGGGCCTAATATTTGTGTAACGTGTAAGCCACACTGGCTTATTAAGTGTGCTAAGGTAAGCCTAAAATGTTAAGTTGTAATGATAATGTGAGTTAAATATATGTTTTAAATCATAAATATGTTTCATTTTCTGAGTCTATAACACATAAGACAAGCATATAATTTGCTTATTTTGGGGTTAGATTCAATTTTGTATAACTTGTCTAAGGATATTTATTTAATTGTTATTTATTTATTTATGGAAATTATGGCTATGCAGTAGACTTGTACAATAAGGCTTTTATTAAACTATAGGACAGTGACGCACCTGTAACATCTATGGAGTCTAAAACTCCACGGTTTTCTCTCACTATGAGAAGATGCGTGTACTTGTTCGCTCTCTTATCACAAAAACTATTCACACTTAACCATTGCTAGACCACTTTTTGTCGTTTCGATTGTGTGGATGTAGTGCATGAGAAATAAGCCTTAAGCTGTCTGAACAGTAAACAAATCTTTCTAGTACTGGAAAGGCACAATAAAAAAAGTAAAGTCACAGTTAAAGTGCAGTAGTTTAACTTGGCTCTGTTTTTGAATTTAATACCTGCAGCCGTGCAGTGCCTCAACCCGCGATAGGGTACACACCTTCAGTGTTTTAACAATGTCTGTATATTTGAATGTCTTTCTAATTTTGTAATCGTAAATATTGAACAGTTTTAAAAGAAATAAAAATCGTTTGATAAATATTTTTGATTACCGAATTTCATTAAAAATCTGCTCAATCAAAGCTAAAAACCAGAAAATTAGTCTAAAACTGTTATTTGCCATATTAATTATATAATTGGGCTTATATAACCAAAATAACATTATCGAATTTACATATCGGTAAAAAAAACGCTGAAAAATCGATTGCTGATCACTGCGGCATAACAGCGAATGATGGCATACCGAGTGCATACCAAAACCGAACTCGAGATGCGTTGGTATTATAAGCGTTATCGCCCATTTGTGTGAAGATAGATAGAAGAATATGTTACCATGGTAAAAAAGTCAGATATTTTCGTTGTTTATTATACTTACACATCTGTTACTCGGAGAAATTGTTTTAACGTTGTTATTTTCGAGCATTTTTTCTATGAATTTGTTCAATTATGGTGAAAAAATTACGTGCTACAACGTTGATAAAGGCCAGAGGATTGTAAACAATTACATTTTCTTGTTAGAATGGACGAATTAATTTTCTTTGAAATACAGCGTGGGTGGCTTCAATACAACAATGATATTTTAGATGTTCTATCTAAAATATCATTGTTGTATTGACGCCACACATCACATTTCATTCTGTTACTTTTTTTTTATCTCTTCTTAAAGCATTCGGCACTAAAGATCCACCACATTCCCGTTGGCAATACCGTTTTGAAAAATTTAAGTGAATTTCGTGCATAGTAAATGCTCTCTGATTTCGTAGCTACAAAAAATCACCTAATAAAGTATACCTAGATTTGTTTAGATTTGTGTCATTCTAAATCTGCCCGTCCGTTCATTCATATTCATTTGCCGTATTGATTGATGCTGAACGTAAGTGATAGTCCGAAAGACCACTAGGTAGACGGCGGGTTGTCAGTAGGCACTAAGCAATTAGCAGTAGCTGCTTGGCTGTTGACGGACTAGGATATCACGTCATGCGTATTTTTTTATGTGCTTTTTCTTATCAGCAAATGTTTGTTTCATTTCCTTTCTATTCCATAAACAATTGAATTGAAACAATAAACAAAAAATAATGTTTGAGCGCATGTTGACAACCATTTACATCAATACGTTGTTTTTTGTTTAACGACGCTCAATGGGAAATGAGCCTTCTGTTATGTAGGCTTAAGCTTCAATTTTGCTTGCTTTGTGTTGTTAAATTAAAGGTATCTTTTCATTTTATAAATAACTAGCGGCCCGCCCCAGCTTTGCACGGTTATGAAATATACATGTAAACCTTCCTCTTTAATCACTTTATCTATTTAAAAAAACTGCATTGAAATCCTTCTCATAGTTTTAAAGATTTAAGCATGCAAACAAAAGGACATAGAGACAGAGGAAGCGACTTTTTTACCTTTTTTTACACCACGCAAAAACTACATAACTAATCATCATGAAATTTTAATACACATATTTTTGAAGGTGTTGAAAGTAACATAGGATACTTTTGGATAACTTAAGTGTGAGTAAAGCCGCGGTACAAGCTATAGTTTACCGAACATGATTCTAGTGTTTAACAAGTTTTCAATTCAAACGATTTTAAATATAGGATTTTAAACTTAAATCGTAGCGAATTAATAACATTTTTAATTATTTATACGGGATACTCACGATCTCTTCAAAAATTAAATTCAAAAAGTAAAGTACAGCTCGCCGCCGCAGTCCCGTCGTGACCACGGCCTATGCAACTAGGCCGAAATGTCGACAAATAAAATAAAAAGAGATCGTGAGTACATACATATCTTCACGCCAAGTCCCTTACGGGGTAGGCAGAGAGTATCGAGTGCC
>NJDC01015584.1:5554-17651 GCA_002245475.1 Calephelis virginiensis
TTTGGTGAAACCGAAGGTTTTGCTTGTACAATTACTGACGAGGTTGTCAAGACGAATAACTGTCGGAAATACATCATGAGGGATGGCACAGTTGACACTTGTCGAGCGTGCCATCGTCCTGATGAATCTATTAGGCATATTATTTCCGGTTGTTCTCATCTTGCCAATGGCGAGTACTTGCACAGGCATAACCAAGTAGCCAAGATAATCCACCAACAACTTGCTCTTCGATATGGACTTGTTGGTTTTGAAGTACCGTACTATAAGTATACACCGGAGCCTGTTCTTAAGAATTGCCATGCAAAGCTCTACTGGGACCGATCTATCATCACGGACAGGACTATTATCGCCAATAAGCCTGACATCGTGCTGGTAGATCGGTTGGAGTGCCGGGCTTTTCTTGTTGATATCACAGTTCCATGTGACATTAACCTCGTGAAAGCTGAGAAGGAAAAAATGACAAAATACATAGACTTAGCGCACGAAGTTACTGACATGTGGGATGTTGACTCAACAATAATTATCCCGATAGTCGTGTCAGTAAACGGTCTAATAGCGAAGAGTCTCGACCAACATCTTAAGAGACTCGCTCTACAACCCTGGGTTAAGGGCCGAATTCAGAAGGCAACAATTTTGGGGACGGCACGCATTGTGCGGAGATTCCTCACTCTGTCACCCTGACCACTGACGGTTTAGTTGTAAGACCACCGTTTTTTGTAACCTGTTTTTTATGTTTATATTTTTAATATTTTTTTTATATTAAATGTATAGACGTAGAAAATAAGAGGCATTGAAAATAAATGATAATAATAATAATAATAATTTTTGATTTTATCAGGTACTTTATGGGCCTGATGTCGATACACAAGCATCCGTGTCTTGGTTACGATTCGGTGATCTCTTTGGTGAAACCGAAGGTTTTGCTTGTGCAATTGCAGACGAGGTTGACAAGACGAATAACTGTCGGAGATACATCGTAAGAGATGGTACAGTTGATAGATGTCGAGCGTGCCATCGTCCTGGTGAGTCCATTAGACATATTATTTCCGGTTGTTGTCATCTTGCCAACGGCGAGTATTTGCACAGGCATAACCAAGTAGCCAAGATAATCCACCAGCAACTTGCTTTTCGATATGGACTTGTCGGTTTTGAAGTGCTTTACTATAAGTATACACCGGAGCCAGTTCTTGAAAATAGCCATGCAAAGCTCTACTGGGACCGGTCTGTCATCAAGGACAGGACTATTGTCGCCAATAAGCCTGACATCGTGCTGGTAGATCGATTAGAGCGCCGGGCTTTTCTTGTTGATATCACTATCAATGAGATTCCTCACTCTGTCGCCCTGACCACTGACGGTTTAGTTGTAAGACCACCGTTTTTGGTAACCTGTTTTTTATGTTTATATTTTTAATATTTTTTTTTTATAAGGCCAACAAAAAGAAAATTGGATTTTTCCAATTTTCTAATAAAAAAAAATTTTGGTCGGGATTGGAAATGTGCCCAGTTGGCGATAGGCTTGGCACCTATCACATTGTGAGACTTAGTGTCTTCGGCTAGTCGTGGGTGCCTTGATTGTACCTCTGCCTACCTCTTCGGGGATATGGGCGTGAAGATACTTATTAAATGTATAGACGTAGAAAATAAGAGGCATTGAAAATAAATGATAATAATAATAATTTAAAATTGATATGAGTTACTAATTAGCGCTCAATTAATGCTACCGGTAAAACCCAGATTTTTGAAAAAAAAAACATTTTTCAACTACCCGCTAAGAAAATCAAAGATTTTCAAATGTCGAAAAGATATAGGTATTATTCTGTATTGCAAATATCGAGTTTTTATCAGGTCTCTACGTTATGAGCTCACAGAAAATTACCCTGACTCTTCTCGCGATGTAGCCGCTGTGTGTGTGTGTGTGTGTGTGTGTGTGTGTGTGTGTGTGTGTGTGTGTGTGTGTGTTGATTTTTTTTTTATGTTTGTTTTCAAATCAACTACGGCTAATATAATGACGCCAGTAGTCTTGAAAACTAGACGAAGATTCTATAACGGAAACGAATGGAATTAAAAGATGTCACCATTTAGTGCTGAATAAGTGCTGCAATTACAGCAAAAGAATTTTTTTTATTTTTTTTTAAATCAACTACTGCTAGTATAACGACGCCAGCAAAATTAAGAGCTAGAAATAGACTTTAAAACGAAAACTAATGGAATTGAAAGACGTCACAATTTAGTGCTCAATTAGTGCTGCCAGTACAGCAAACGATTTTTGAAAAATATTTTTTTTAATTTTTTTTAAAGCAACTACTGCTAGTATAACGACACCAGCAGTTTCAAGAGCGAAGAAAAGACTTTAAAGCGGAAACGAATGGAATTTAAAGACGTCACTATTTAGTGCTCAATTAGTGCTGCCAGTACAGCAAAAGATTTTTGGAAAATAAATTTTTTGAGGTTTATTTTTTTTGGTCAAGATAATTTTTTCATATGTGTAGGGGTATCTTGCAGGGTAAAAAGGTTTTCGGATTTTTTTTTCATAATAATTTAATTGGTAGAAAAATTCAAATAAATAGTAAGCTGTCCGTTGAATGCAGTATAACTAATTTTTAACATACATACACATACATACATACATATATTCATGACAAGCCACATACGAAGTAGGCAGAGAGTATCGAGTTCCAGACCTCACGATCCTAACAAACCTGTCTAGCTTCCTTCACATTCATTACCCTTTTCATGCAAAACGCCGATTTCAGAGACTCTTGACACCACCCTCGTATAATATCCGATTGATCTGATCGTGAAATGTTAGCCTTGGTCTCCCCGGGTACCTACATCCATCTACATTCGCACTGTATATCTGCTTTGTCAATCTTTCATCTGTCATTATTTCCACATGATCAAACCAGCGGAGCATGCCCTTACGCATTTTAACACGAACATCTTCTTTCAATCCAACTCTTTCTCGGATCTCACTGTTACGAATGCGGTCAGCGAGCGTTACACTACAGATTTTCCGGAGCGCTCTCGTTTCGATCGCATTTATCCGACTTTCATGCTCTTTCTGACATACCCAACTCACACTTTCATACAATAACGTTGGGATAAGCACAGAATTATGCAAAGTGAGTCTAGCTTTTTGACTCAAAACCTCGCTTTGGAATAGCTTACCCAACGCTCCATTCACACTATTCCTTGCACTCACTCTCCTCTCTACATCCACGGTGTACCTTTCATCCCTGCTAAAAGCACAACCAAGATATACAATTTCATTCACTTGTTTCAGCACTACATCATCAACCAAAACTATTACATCCGTTCTGGCTACGTCTCTTTTAAACACCAATATTTTGGTTTTAATCGCATTCAAATGTAAGCCTGTAGTCTTTGGAATGAATCCTAAATTTTGTTTCCAACCGAAGTTAGCATGACAGTTTTGCCATATACATAATATTAAAAATCCACAATTTACCTTCAATTATTAAAAAAATGTTCAAAATCATCAAAAATATACAAAATGTTTAATATGCTTACCAAAAAAAATGTGGGCAATCCCGAAAACCCTTTAAATTGGATGTGAGTTTGTTTTTTTTTTTAAATAATTAAATAAATGAAAATCTATCATCAATAAATTTGCAAGGATACATCCACAGCGTGCTATGCTGGCCAGGCTGCATGTGTAATGATTACATATTTTTATTTAATTGCACATATTGACACATTTGGAAGGTGTAAAGTCTTACTGCCTTATTCATAAAAAATAGTTAAATAACCTCCTAAACATTTCTTAACTAATCATTTGATTAAGCCTTAAACATTGTTTAAAAATTTGTTATTCATAAAGTACATTTTGACAATGCTTAGTTAAATACTGTTTAACTTGGTAGGTTTTGGTAGAAATGTAGCTGTATGAGTATTTATTTTGCTAAAAGTGAATTAAACAATTGTCATCCGTTGTCAACATCTTTGTTTCTGAATACGGTGTCAGACATTTATAACCTCTCGCTAAATAGTATTTATATTCCTTGTCTATAAGTATCTACCTGCTAATGTGCTGGGCACTGGCTGGGCCTGGGCTATGTAACTTGTTGGCGTTTTTTAAAAAATGTGATGCCGAAGTTCAGTACTACTCGTATTGTATTACAATAAAAGTAAATTTATTAGAGTAAACAAAATTTGATGCAACATAGTCACAAAACGTTTGAACTGATACACTGCATTTCAAAAATAATGTTTTTTAATGTATCTTCATTATGTTACTAAGCTAAATATAAAATGGTGTCATTTCTGTAATATTTTCCCCCGTGTTTGTTCGAGTTCCTTTGTAGAATAGACCCTCTACCTACCTGTTAGACAGCGCGTAAAAAGCGTGCATAGGCTTACTGTCACTAGCACCGTGACAACTGACTAGGAGGTGAGTTTCGCAGCGACTCACCCGGATTGGTACCACCGCCTTACCTATTCCTGCCGCCATAATATCAGCGCTTGCTATTGAATTGTTCCGGTTCGTAGAATAAAGTAGCCGGTAAAATTAATTTTGTTCGGGGCTTTATATCCCAACCTCAGGTTGGAAACTCACCATTGCCACCTTTGGTGTCTCTAAGCGGCGTGAAATTCTCAGCATCAGAAAATCTGTCTACTTTTTTGCTTCCAATATCATAAAAGAATGCTCTGGAAAAGTATTCGTTTCTTCATAGGATTCATTGGCCATCTCCATAATAAAACATGTTATTATAGTCCTATATTGTTCCAAAATCCAACATATCCCACCTAAACTGTCCAAACTACAACGAAATTAAAATATTTCAATGTGTGTATTATAGAAAATTCATAAGAATACACAAATAAGCCATATTAAATGGCTATTTGTTGCATTTTGGCATTGCATATAAAATCAGATGTTTGAAATTCAGTCAGCCATTTTGTTGATTAAGGTTTTAAACAAGGGTCCGAGGTTGCTTAAAGTGACAGCTGTTTAAGAGTATATTTAAACAAATGATTAACTCTAAATAGCGTTTATGAATAAAAAAAAAATCAAACACTATTTAAATTGGTGATTAAAAGTTAAACAACGTTTATGAATAAGCCTGTTAATGTATAAACTTAATCTTCTCCTTTGAATATATTTTTGATTACAAATTCCATTTAATTTTGGAATCCAATTTATTAGTACATGTTGTAAAACAAGCTAACGCAGCCGCGTCTGTCAGTCTGTCTTTATAATATAAATTAAAAAAATCTACTTGTTGTTTCTCATGTTTACACGTAAAAACCCAGAGTTCGCTTTTATACCCTTATTTCTCTACTTTATTCGTTGCGTTTTTTAACCACATCTACCACAAACCACTACTACAGTGTTCTCACGAAAGATTCGTCAGCGATCGTAAGACCACTTGTGGCAAAGGGTATACATTTCACCATTTTATGTTAGAGTAAGGGTACCGACAACAACATAATATTCAAAATTATTCACACCAGCTTCAAAAAGTCAACCAAAACCATTGTTGACAATTTTGATACAAGGGTGGATTGAAAAGTATTCGGCCCAACCAAGAAAATAAACACAAAATTTTATTGTTCTACATAAACACAATCAAGTTCGATGTATTTTTGCCATCTCATATAATTTAGATAGTCGAAAAAAAGGTTCTTCCTTGGAGTCAAAATATGCGTCCGCTGCTGTATTGTTGTCGTCATTTGTCTAAAAATCTTTGACTTTTCACGTGTTTTTTAGGTTACGGAACAGACAAAAATCTATCGGTGTCATACCAGATGAATAAGGCATATGCGAAAATAGTTCAAAGCCACAATTATGGATTTTAGCCAATAATTGCACAGACGTGTGAACACGGGCGTTATCTTGATATCAGGAAAAAGGTTTTTTTTCTGAGTATTCCTGGATGTTTTTCTTTTTTTCCTATCGTAAACGACATAGTAAGATACATTTTCCCCGTGTTGGTCCGGGCTCCTTTGTAGAATAGACCATCTGCCTTCCTTGCCAGGCAGCTCGTAAAAGGCGAGCATAGGCTTACCATCACTAACACCGTGACATCCGATTAGGTGGTAGAGTTTGGCAGCAAATCGCCCGGATTGGTACCACCGCCTTACCTATTCTTGCCACCATAACGTCATGACTTGTTCCGGTTTGGAGGGTAAGGTAGCCGGTAAACTTACTTTTGCTCGAGGCCTAACATCCCGGCCTCAGGTTGGCAACGCACCAATACCACCTTTGGTGTCTCTAGGCAGGGTGAATTTCTTACCATCAGGAAATACGTCTGCTTGTTTGCCTTCCTATAACATAAAAAAAAATTAAAAAAAATCCTTATCACACCATTCGAGTCCAGAATACTGAAGCAGTATCTTGTTTGCCAATAAAATCGCATTAGCATTTTTGAGGGTAGTAAACCAGGTCTTCTACACTGTTTTAATTGTTATTTTGCTTCTGGTGTACAGTAATAAACCCATGTTTTGTCCATTGTAACAAAACGATTAAAAAAATCATCTGCATCGGCTTCAAATAACTCCAAATAGTCACGTGAAATAGTCAATGGCGTCTTTTTTGGTTCATATGAAAGAAATCAAGAATTCCACCTCGTAAAAACTTTGTGGAAATCCAATTCGTTTTTTTGATTTCATTTATAAAGATTCTTATAATTTCGGCTATCTTGCTAATGTTTTTTTTAAATTCCAGAATAAAATCAAGTACACTTTTAATATTTTGTCAGTAGTGGACGTCAAAGGCCTTTCAGATTGGGGTTTGAATACTGCTACCCATTTTTAGAACAATGAATAAAATAGAGCAGAATCCCCTAATGTACTTAACGTATCACGATGGCTGGATTTCGGTGATAGTTTACTAATAGGCATTCCAGGGTTGCATCTTCTGTTATCAAACCAGCTCAGTCGTACCAGCACTCGTTAGTGTTAGATCTGCTAGGTCTTGCATATGCTCAAAAGCGAAAGAAGTACTCATAGCAAATGAGCTGATGACCTTGAAAGCCTAAACAGATCTCCATTAACTATAGCTAAGAACCATCTCGATTATTGGTAAAGCCCGGTGAAGTTGTAAAAACCGCGAGGTTGACAACACATTAGTCATTCCAAAAAAAAAAAATCTCGATTATTAAAGCTTTTAAACAAAAAAACCTCAACAAAATACGTCAACTCGCTAAGAAGCTAAGATACCACAGACATACACACACGTATAGAGATAACTTACAACATCCCTCGTTTAGCGTAGGGGGTTAAAAATAAAAAAAATCTCTTCTGATCTTAAAACACTTTAGAAACTTCCATCTTCATCATCTCACGCCCACCAATGTTTTAACCATCTGAACTACTGCGGAATTAAATTTTGTAGCAAAATGTTATAAACTTTACAATTTGAAATTGTGCGCCTAATTCAAAAAGTTTCATGTCGCTATCATCACTGACGCGTGCACAGTAGTTGTTTTATAAGTCAGATGTTTAAGGCTTTTTATGTGAAAACGTAAGTTATGCCAAATAACTATGGCTACATTGGTTTACATTTGAGGTTAGCGAAACGTCTTTCCTGGTTGTTAGAGACAAATGTGGTCTGTAGACGCCATATATATTACAGGTGCGTCACTGTCCTGAGGCCGGTATGTAAGGTCTATTGTGCAAGTATACCTGTTTCTTTACCTTCTAAATGAGTACATGACAGTACTCATTTAGACATTGTGGTGGCAGTGACAGGCGGCGGCGGTAGATCCTTACTCGGGCTTGCTTCATAGCACTCTACCACCAGTGACCTTGTTGGTAATGACCAATGCTTTAACAAGTGCTCGCCTCTTACCAGATTCCATGCAGAAAGGCAGATTGTCTATTTAACTAAGCAGACCCGGACCAACACGTATTTCTGATAATAAAAATAAGTTAATAATGATAAAAAAGTGAATAAAGTATTGTAAGTGTTGTAAGTGTTTCTATGTAGTAGTGTTGTTGACCAAGACCTATTATCTTTGAATATTGAACCAAACTAGTGTTTAATTTTTGTACGTTGTGGTTCTATCAATTTGTGCAATATGTCCAGGGATAATTTTTAGTTTATAAATATATGTCTAAGCAGAAGTATATGTCTCTTGTAAACAAATATCTACATCGGTATTATCGTTGCGTTTGTGTTGTAGCAAGGTTACATAACGGTGTGCTGTTGTATCAAAAATAATCGTGTAAATCTGAGTGAGATAGATTTTGTTGTAGTGCTGGAACAAGTGAATGAAATTGTATAGTGAAGTGGTGCTTTTAGCACTAATGGAAGATTCATTGTGGATGTAGAAAGGAGAAAGTGTGAAAGGAATAGTAGGATTTTTGAAGTGAAAACTTCTTTAGCGGCGTTGAGTACTTTTTTTGGAATGGGTAAACACTTCTAATTTTGCGTCAGATTGTCAGAACGTAAGACGGCGCACTGCGCATGCGCGAATAAGACGGCGTAAGATCTAAAATAAAACGTAGATTCGCCGCAATATACCTACCATTACATTGTCACAGGTAGCAGATACGTATAATATCAACAGACATTGCTCTATTTGTTCCATCTTGAAAATAAGCTTTATGTGTAGACGAGCAATGTTCGATGAACAGATAATGTGACGACGCTCCTAGCCGTCACTTGGTCTTACTTAGTGAGTTTTTGTCAAGCCAAACGCAGGTAATTGATATTAAAATAATATTTGTGCATAAATGAAAGTACCTACTTTCATACTGATAATTAAAGTAATTCGTGCAAAATTATTCCCTAACCATTCCAAAATATCAAAAATACACAACGTTGATATTCAAGTTTTCACTTCTGACGGCACTCCTGGAGTGCGACCCGTCTTTTTTTTTTTGTCAGAGTCAGAGTGTAAGACTCATTTGTATTATTCTGTGTTTGTGCCATTGTTACGATATGAAAGCAAGAGATGGGTGTGTCTCAAAAAGAATGAAGGTAGGATAGAAGTGGTCGTAATGAGAACACAAATGAAAATCTGTAGTGTTACGATTGCCAACCGCACTGACAACAGTGAGATCAGAGGTAGAAAGACAGCGGGATTTAAAGAAAGTTTTGGTTTAAAAATGAGAAAGAGAATACTCGGCGGTATCGTTGTTATTAAAAGAGTGGCAGGTGAAGTATATACAATACAGACAATAGGGAGACCTAAGTGATATACCACGATCAAATTGATAGCCAAGGTTACTATTAAGAGCCTTCAAATCAAACCGGCAGATTTGTAAGAAAAAAAAAGTATCTTCACGCCCATATCCCCGAAGAGGTAGGCAGAGGTACAACCAAGGCACCCACGCCTAGCCGAAGACACTAAGTCCCACAATGTGATAGGCTTGCCACGCCTATCGCCAACCGGGCACATTTCCGATCCCGACCAATATTTTTTTTTATTAGAAAATTGGAAAAATCCAATTTTGTTGGTCGACCCGGGATTCGAACCCCGGACCTCATGCAGTCAAGATTTGTAAGAAAATAATAATAAATGTAAAGAAAGCTCGGCAGGTCTGACAAGGTCTTAACGCTTAACCCCCAACACTGCGCCTACCCCGCAAGGAACTTGGCGTAAAGATCCGCAAGTGCATAAAGAGGATTAGCGCCTTTCCTGTCACACGTCATCTACTTTTATAAACGTCATCTATAATCAACACACACGACGGCTATCGCCAGAAACACACGCCCCTCATGCGAATAAAATTTTTGTGACGTTATCATATGCATCGTTAGTGATGTCACGGCGTGCGACCCCCGAGGGAGAGCGGGGAGAACAGCTAGCTGCAGGGGGTTAACCGGAGCAGGGGGTTATCGGCAAGCCAAACACGTGTTGTTCTCAGGACCCCGTACACCAAGCAATCGTGCGTGAGTCGCGAATCATGGCTAATGTTTAAAAGGATACTGCTATTTGTTTACTTTCTAACAAAATTCGTAGGTCACGCTATAAGTTTAGCGTAACCAAAAAAACAACATGTTATTCTGTGGTCTAGCGGTTCAGTTGTTGGACTTGACTGCATGAGGTCCCGGGTTCGAATCCCGGGTCGGGCAACAAAAAGAAAATTGAGTTTTTCCAATTTTCTAATAAAAAAACGTTGCTCGGGGTTGGATAAGTGCCCGGTTGGCGATAGACTTGCCACCTATTACATTGTGGGACTAAGTGTCTTCGGCTTGTCGTGGGTACCTTGATTGCGTCTCTGGCTACCCCTTCGGGGATATGGGTGATAAAAAGCTAGCTAATTTATCAAGTAAAATGATGATACCACCTAAGGATGCGACAGGAAAACTTTCCGAATCGCTGTCGTGATTTCTAGTATAATGCTATTTCTATGTCGGCAACATTGCTTATTAAAAGTCACTTTATTTTTTACGTTAAATCTAAAAACTCTGTTTGGTGCTAATAAGTACAAGTGATAGATATTTTGTGGTGGTATCAAGAGTGGATCCAGAATTTTATTCTGATGAAGAGCAGAACAGGCGGACGGAAATAAAATAAACAATAATTATTAGGTAGGTAGGTATTTTTTTTCCATTGTGCGCGTACTAAAAAGACATTCTAGGATAGGTACGAGTCCGCTTTTTCCTCAAATCGAAGGTTGACATCTTTACTTGTTTAAAGAGACAGTTGTTTAATTTTTTTTTAATATCGAAAAACACCAAACAGAAATGTTTAGTGATAGTAAATACATGTGATTTATAGTAGAATTACAACATTTGAGCATACACGCAATAGGTACCTACACGACTTACATTGTGCGGTTGCATTGATGTTAAGGCGCAGTACTTTTTAAAAAAAATGGTATTTCGTCTGTAGCTTCATAATTATAAGTATTTATAAATCAATTATATTCAAAATAGGTTATTCTATTGACAAACTACAGGTGGTTTAACCAGCTTCTCTATTTTTATGTACTCCTTTTAGTATTTGTATGTATTTGACACGAAACGAAAACTTCTGTGATAGTTTAGATACATATCAGACTTCAAATTTCCTTTTACAGTTTATGCCAGAAACAAGTGGTTAAATATTTAGCAGTTTTTTAGCCAGACATGTAAAGCGTATTGTATGGAACGTTATTGTATGGAAGCGAGAGTTGGGTATGTCAGAAAGAGCATGAAAGTAGGATAAATGCGGTCGAAATGAGAGCACTACGGAAAATCTGTGGTGTAACGCTCGCTCACTGCATTCGTAATAGTGAGATCCGAGAAAGAGTGGGATTGAAAGAAAGTGTTGGTGTTAAAATGCGAAAGGGCAGATGGTCTATTGTACAAAGTAGCCTGGATCAACACAGCCTGCGCCTCAAGTGCAAATCTTCCTTAGTACAATATCGCAGTTTCATTAACGGTACTCGTTTCACCGTTTTGGAATTATCTATGTTTGACATTGATTGACTTTGCGAAATAGCAGGTTTACGAAACTCCGTGTTGTTTACAACTATACCAGATGTCCTGTAAATGTAGATTTGATTTTTTTTATTTCTGTATAATAATCGAAAATCGGTTTATAGAATACATTTACCTACCTGGTTTCAACTCTGTAGAATAGAAAAGAGCACAAATTATTTTATTTCACATAGACCGTAGGCTCCTCATGTAGATAAGGCACTTGTGCCAAGTCTATAATATATGGTAATAAAATCTATCGCCCGATCGGATTGTAGTTTTAATACTTTAGAAATAAAGCGACAAACAGACTGCCAAGTAGAAATAACAAATATTCTATTGTTACATTTATCAGCATTTTGAGCATTTTTAGAAATGTTATCCTATTCAGGCCAAATCCACTGAACCAATTGTAAAATTTGGCTGGTGGGCACTTTTGTATATCAACGAAGGCATATCTGTATTCTGTGTACTTACAGAGGTTTAGGTGACAGAGGGAATTAAATACAAAACCCAAGTTTGACTACAATTCAGAAACTAGCATTCCAAATTCGTTTCAAATTTTCTTCCTTAAAAAATCCTTATTGAATAATAGTTTAAAAAACTTAAAAACAAGTTTTATAACTTTGAACTAAAAAGTAGAAAAAAAATATCTAACAGTTTGAAAACTAAATTAATAAATTATTTTGCTCTTCTATAAAATAGCTCTTTTGGATTTGC
>NJDC01015584.1:18981-35678 GCA_002245475.1 Calephelis virginiensis
GTACAACTATTCTAAGTGCTATCGTTACGATACTCATTAAAAAAGCTACTTACCAGATCTTGTTAAAACCTATTTTAGTGTAACTTTACATTGCAAAGTACATCATACTAAAGGAATACTTATCCATAGATACCCCACACTTATGGATGAATGATGAAAAAAATGAGTTTTAGTTCTTAGTATAGAGAAACCTCAAAATTAATTACATCTACTTACCAAGTTTCAACAGCATAGCTTTTATAAATTCGGAAAAAAATGGCTGTGGCCTACGGATACAGAGACAGACATTGCGAATCTGTAAGGGTTCCGTTTTTGTCTTATATCAACGGAATCCTTAAAATAACATTAACGTATTCATGTGTTGCTAGAATTAAGGGACGCTATTAAACAACCTAATTGATTTACATGTTATTGATTTTAAACTATGAAGTTATTGAAATTCGATCAATAACAATGATTAAACCATTTCAAACGACAGCAAAATTTTATGAACATCCTACAAGTAGTTTTCGAGAAACACTAAATAGTGCATACATTTCGTCGGTCATGGTTAAACTAATCATCTCGTAATCATGACCTATTTTTGTCATAAAGAAACATCACAATCATTTGGCCATTGGCCGATTGATTGCAAGATACACATACAAAAAAATATAAAAACATACCTATAGTCAAATTGAGAACCTCCTCCTTTTTGAAGTCAGTCAAAAATAACACGAAACCCCTAATGCTTTAACAGAGTGTACTTTTCTCAACTAGGCTTCGTTTTACATACCGTTCCATATTTGTACTGTGCTAAACTTAGAACTCTAACGTGTGCCAAATGTCGACGCGTATACATCTGCATCGTTGCCTCAAATGTTATAAAAATGCACATTTTTACACGACTTCAAGTTTTTTCAGGTTTGACAGCGTTATATCCTTTATTACTTCATATGTCCATTTCATGGTTATCGATTTTTTTTATTCGTACTTTCCTTTTTAATACTCACTTGATCGCACTGCAATCTATCTTGTTAAATAAAGTTAAAAAAATCTCTCGCATAAAGTTCAACCTGTAGTTTATTGGGCTTGCTAAAATCAGGGCAGATAAAAAATTTGTTAGCTAAAACATTAAAAACATGTAATTGCAGTCCCAAATTCCTCAAAAAACGTCCGTGACTTAAACAAAGACACCATTGACAGTGAACGTGTTTATGTTTTCGATGTACCTAAGAGGTAATAAAGGATCTTACACACACGTCACACTTGAAACAATAGTAACAATACGAACGGACGGAGTCACGGACATCACGGACGGACGGACTCACAAGCAATAACGTGTGTCGGAATCATTGTGTACGATATTACGATAAATCAATCATTTCAATTTGAAATTAAATTCGTAAGCGTTTGGGATATTGGGCGTAGCTCATTAATAATCTAGGTAATCATTAATTCAGCAGTATGTGTGTACGTGAGTCAGTATGTTTGTGTGTCTGAATTGTCTGCGACTGCTCAGTTGGGACCATGTTTGGAATTGTCAAAATAATATTGCTTGCGATTACTGATTATTATTGAATAATGTTACATGTGGTTATTACGAATAACTCATAACAGGTAAAAAGTTACTTCTTACTTTATTTAGAAATTCGATATTTAAATTTTCGATAAATTACATGCAATGCAATCTACATCAGTTTTAGATCCTGATCCCCATTTCTGTCAGTCCCAGCAGTATTCAGTCATCACCTAAAGCTTATAATCTATATTCTATTTATTTCTTCTATTATCAGTTTCTTTATTCAAGTGTAAGTTTTTAAAATATTTTTTTTTACTAAATAAACATCTTTTAGCGTTATGTAAAAAAAATTTTAACCAGCTCCAACCGGAGCCCGTTTTTTTTAGTGGCGCTAAAAGATAAAAAGGCTCCATCTGGACGACTTTCTAAAACGACAAAACCCTGAAAACATTGTAAAAACCTTTAAAATGAATGAAATAAACTATTTAAAGTTTAGATTTTCAATCTAATGTCTAATGTATTATAAAACAAACTATTTGTGCAAACAATTAAACTAAGATCGATAAAGACTTTTTGCCGTGTCGCTGTACTCAGGCTGCATTAAAAACAAACTGGACTGAATACTTATCGTAGTTTGAAAACTTACTGTATTCTGGAATTCGCTGTATTCTAAAAAATCACCATATCCAATAACTCGCTCTACCCTGAATAAAATCTGCTCTACTCTGTCGTGCTAATATCCTATATTTCGTGGTATAGTGCAGTGGTACCAACTTATCTGTTCAGTAGTCCAAATCAAGACTAATGCCCGGTTCCTATCTTCAAGTAACAAGTCGTTTTCATTACGGATGGTAGTTGATTGTATCAGTAAAATAATATCTAACTACGGTTGCTCGTTTTTGGTAGTTGACTCTGAACATTTCTTAAATTATGAGTAACGCTTCGATACTTTTGGGTGAACTACGAATAGCTAAACTTATAGATTACGTTTTGTTGATTAAAGTACGTATACCGCTATATGTGAAATGTCATTCAGCTATTAGTTTCTGAATTGTGAATATTAAAATTGAAATTTCCTCGATAACATTTTTATAATTGTTATAAATAATTTTAAAATTCTCAAACAGAAACACCACATAATTATTTTTATGAAAGATAGCTAATTATTTCGAGGTGGTTCCATATTAATTTTACCTTAAACTGACCAGTGTTGTTTGAACTTAAACTGAATAAAGCGTACAATTTCGTCGATGTGTCGATGTGACACCATTTTTAATAAAACATCGAAATCGGTTTATTTATGGCCGAGTACAGGTCGTGTAACTTGTACAATTGTCTTCACAACTGTGTGTCCCTATAGTTGTAACCAGTGTCGGGGTCGATAATAAATATGATACGCTAAAACGGTTGCCTTCTTTCCAGGTGCCTATGTATGCATGAAGTCTACACCGAGGGGTAAACACTCGAGGCCCTTATCTCCCCTTACCCTTTTATTGAGGACCTTAAGGCATCTGATTCGTTATTATGGTAACCACATCCTGAACAAACATATTTCGATATCAAAATACAAATCTGTTTTTTCTTCAAAAACAAAAACAAAGCTTTGCTATTGACGAATTGTTTTTTTTCTACAAAGAAATTTGGACGTTTCGATTTTATAATACATTTCTGTGCAGAATAAATGTTAATTTAGTCAAACAAAGACGCACATTCAAAAGCAGAAATTATAATGGAGAAGGCAAACAAGCAAGCGGATATCCTGATGGTAAGAAATTGACGCCGCCTAGAGATACTAAAGATGGTAATACAGAGTTGCAAATTCAGAACTATCTTTATTTCACGTTAACTTACAATGAGGCACTTGTGACGCGTCTATACAATAATAAGTTTACCACCGGATCGGAATGCGGCCTCATACTGAGAAGATCCGGCAAGAAACACAGCAAGCTTTTCTTTTTTTCCTTATTTTAAAATATGTATACTATAATAAATGTGATGATACATTATATTTAAAAGAGATTGGCACGAGGAGCAGTTAAACCGTAGCGTTCTTATCAGCTAAATATTGAGCAACCCTTTTCATTTAATTTACATTTACATTCCACACATTCTTAAATTTATTAATTGGAAGTTCTTTCATATCATTCGGAAGTTTATCGTAGAACTGTATACATTGGCCTATGAAAAAATGGCTTACTCTGTGAGGACGAGACACATGCACAGAAAGATTGTTTTTATTCCTTGTATTGGCACAGTGAATATCACAAATTCGTTTAAATTAACTTGAATTTCTGTGAACATATACCTCTACATAGACTTCTAACAAAAGTAAGTTTAACGGCTTCTTTACCCGTCGAGCCGGAACACGTCAACGGCAAACACTGATGTTGTGGCGGCAGGAATAGGAATGGCGGTGGTACCGATCCGGGCGAGTTGCTGCGAAACTCTACCACCTAGTAGGATGTAACGGTGTTAGTGACATTAAGCCTATGCTCATCTTTTTCGAGCTGCCTGGAAAGAAGGCAGATGGTCTATTGTATAAAGTAGCCTGGATCAACACAGCCTGCGCCTCAAGTGCAAATCTTCCTTAGTACAATATCGCAGTTTCATTAACGGTACTCGTTTCACCGTTTTGGAATTATCTATGTTTGACATTGATTGACTTTGCGAAATAGCAGGTTTACGAAACTCCGTGTTGTTTACATTTATACCAGATGTCCTGTAAATGTAGATTTGATTTTTTTATTTCTGTATAATAATCGAAAATCGGTTCAACTCTGTAGAATAGAAAAGAACACAAATTATTTTATTTCACATAGACCGTAGGCTCCTCATGTAGATAAGGCACTTGTGCCAATTCTATAATATATAGTAATAAAATCTATCGCCCGATCGGATTGTAGTTTTAATAGTTTAGAAATAAAGCGACAAACAGACTGCCAAGTAGAAATAACAAATATTCTATTGTTACATTTATCAGCATTTTGAGCATTTTTAGAAATTTTATCCTATTCAGGCCAAATCCACTGAACCAATTGTAAAATTTGGCTGGTGGGCACTTTTGTATATCAACGAAGGCATATTTGTTTTCTGTGTACTTACAGAGGTTTAGGTGACAGAGGGAATTAAATACAAAACCCAAGTTTGACTATAATTCAGAAACTAGCATTCCAAATTCGTTTCAAATTTTCTTGTTTAATAATTTAGAGATTGGTCCTAAGTTACAGATTTGGGTTTCAAAAATTTCAGGTATAATTGCAGTTATTACAAATGCTTAAACTGACTTCTGCAACTTAAAACCGGGTTCGTACACAAAATTTTAACCATGTAGGTAATTTTAAATTGGTTCTTGTCCTTTGTTTATCTCTCTATATTTAAAAAAAAATATCCCAATTTCGCATGGACATCAAACCACGCCTAAATAGATGGACCAATTTGGCTAATTCGTTTTTTTTGTTGTTGTGGTAAATAGCAGGAGACGATTTTTATGAAAAGGAAAATCTGGAAAATTGGTAGAAAAATGGCAAAAACGATGCTTAAACTAAAACAAATTATTTGTAGCTGTTAGTGTAAAGCGATACGAAGTTCACCGGGTCGGTTAGTTGTTCAAATAAATTGAGAGTTTTTTTGTGAATTGTTATTTCACAATTTTTTTTTCTTTAAAGTATTAGAAGATCTGAAATTACACATTATACTTTTATTTGAGAACCCTAACAACAGTGCAAAGAAGTTCTAAAAGGGAAGAAACAAAGAAAAAAAGAAGAAAGAAGGAAACAAATATTTTATCTCAATTACGAAAAATATTTAAGCAAAATTATAACATTACCTAAGTTTTTGCCATTCAAATCGTTATTAGCTGTAAATATTAGGCAATACGAAGTTTACTGGGATTGCTAGTGCCATATAAAAAGCATTAAATTAAAGATATTTCGTGTCTGGCCCCTGCAGCCCTTCGATAAACAAACACATCCGCTGTCACTTGCTTCAGTTCACAATCATTCGTTTCCTAACTACAGTTCAATACAAAATGTCATGGATGTGATAATCTGAAGCCATTATATATTTATTACCAACATAAAGTTGCCACACACGACTAAATACAACATGTCAATGAACATAAGTATTTGAATGCCGTCGCAATATGGTTCTAGAGCTTTCGGGAAGCGTTACAGTCAACAAAAACCCACTATTCAATAGCGTGATACAGATCACAATAGTTATTGACTTACAGCCAACTTCAGATCAGTAACCAAGCAACCGTGGCTATTTAGCAATAGCTAACAATAATGTTCAACAACAAAACTCCCGTAGGCCAGTCTTCAATTGTAGATAAGTTATTGAATCTGGTCGTTCATTCCACGTTAAGGTAAACAGGTTAAATAAGCACTACTTTAAAAATTTGTTAAATTAAACACGTTTAGTATCGAATACCGTTTATTTATTAGAAACCATGACTACGTTTACTTAAAAGCCTCTTATTCTTTAGTCATTCAACTTATTTTACTAATTATTTTATTAATGACACGTCTTTTTAAAAACTATAGAAAATGACATCTTCGATATGTAAAAAATGTTCCATTGAAAAATATAAAAAATGACAAAAGAAAATTATCATAATCTTGCAAAAGTATTGTTTACTTTATTACTTAGACAACATAGCCCCACAACTTATTACACAAATGATAGAAAATTGTGCAGTCCTCATACAACCATTTTACACATCGTGTACATCCAGTCTAATGTTTCCTTCGGTAACCGACTGCAAAAGAGGAGGAGGTTCTCAATTCGGCCAGCATACTTTTTTTAAGTATGGACACGAATTTCACCGATGTTTCTAAACCGATTTACGTAATTCTTTTTTTCCTTGATACGGAATAGTTTCGAATTGATCCCATAAAAAACTGAATCAGGTAGGCCCATATGCTTGTATTTTATGACCATTTTTATCTACTTTCACCTATCCCGATGTCTATTTTTATTAAATTTAATCAAATATCACAAGTAAATTTGATCCATTCAGGCGACTTAATGAGAAGATTACTGACACATCGGCATTCAACAACATGCTATACAGATATTTAGTAAGGTTATATTATGTATAGCCTTATACCTTGCTATACAGATATTTACTTATAAGATTATTAAATTAAATCATATCAGCAAGAAACTAAAATGTATAAAATAAAAATAACTACGTTAAAAAAACCGATTTCAAAACTAAAAAGTAAAAATAATAGAGATTTAATATTAATTATATAGGTACTAGATACCTATTATTTATATGTGCTATTTACTAATAGGTTTGAATTGAAGTCGGTGCCAAGCCAATTTAATACTTGTAATATAATTATTAGTTTATGGCTGAAGTTCAAACTTATAACAACCCTGGTTTTGTTGCGGGGGTTAAAAATGAAATAAATCCGAACCAACACCGCTAGACCGATTCTAGGGAATTCGTGGATTGCAAACTAAACTCAGCTAACGCTGATGGAACCATTTTTCATAACCCAAATATTGGCTTTTGCCTAACACAAACTGTTGTTTTCGTACAGCGGCCTTCTCAAAGACTGATAAATTGATTTTAACGATTGCAGCACACCACAGATGTTGACTGGCTTTATAAAATAGTTCAAAATATCAATCTCGGATAGAATTTTTTTTGGTGTTAGTTGATGCCTTGTTTCTATACAATTAAAAAATCCAAATTGAATAATAGTTTAAAAAACTTAAAGACAAGTTTTTATAACTTTGAACTAAAAAGTAGAAAATAAATATCTAACAGTTTGAAAACTAAATTAATAAATTCTTTTGCTCTTCTTTAAAATAGCTCTTTTGGATTTGCAACAAGAGGTACCCATCTGTTTCCGCCACTATAACTTCAGTCGTCACTGCATACATGTTCCAATTAAAAGGACAACAATTACATGTGCACCAAGTACCTACATAAATATGTCAGCACATACTCGTAAGTACAGTATTGTTACGAAAATACCTATATTCGATTGCTCTATTTATCGACTCACGAAGAAGGTTCTAAATACTTTCATAACTACATAAGTAGTTAACTAAGCAAAACATCTCAAATACCATTTTGAGGTGAACGAGTCTAGCGAGAAGTGTCTCAGAATTAAATACACTATATTATAGTGAACATACGAGTTTATAAATGATTGTTTTTAGTGTGCACAAATGGTGCGCGTGAGTGTGTCTTATGTAATTATAGCTGATTTTGATGTAAGCAGTGGTGCGAATAAAGGTGATTTATTTAATTTAATTTATTATTTTGTGTAAACAATTTTATACTTAAATAAAGCAAAAACGAAATTAACAATAATGTGTTTCTCAAGGAAATGTGAAAAATAAGGAAAAGTTTATTGTTTTTAACAGTTATGTGAAAAATGAGTCTGTCTGTAAACCACTTTTGATATTCATAACGGTCCTGCAACGATTTTTCATACTTTGAATTAAGTTATACGATATATTGTCCAAGGTCCAGCTAAGACACAAAAAAGTTGCTTTTACGTAGCAATGTTTGCAGTGAAATTCCTTAAAGCCCTTCTTTGGAGCATATACCACGTGTGCTCCATGGGGTTTAGGTCAGATGATTGAGCGGGCCAGTCTAAGACCGACACGTCCTGTTTCTGCAACCATCTAGTCACCACTCTCGCTGTATGCAGACGGGCGTTATCGTGCATGAGCGTGAATTATTGGCCCATTTGTAGTCTAGAGGTAGAGGGTAGATTGTTGGGACTAGAACCTCGTTACAGTATTTTTAGCAGTCAAGGTGTTTCCGATCCAACGAGGTCTGTAACAAAATCTGTGTACTAAATATCCCTAGACAGTGTTAAAGTGTGAATTTTAATTGAGAAAAAAGTAAGGTAAAAAAAGTAAGTAAGGAATGAAGTCAAATATGGAAATATTGAGGATTACATTAAAATTATAACTTAATCATCATATCCTACAGATCAGATCACAATTTTGGTGAAAACTAACGATACAGAGCCAAAGAAACGTAAGGTGCTGAGACTTGAGACCAACCCAGGTAAGGTACCCTAACACACTTTGAGCGAGAATCATCGTGGAGTAACTAATTTCCCAGTGTAAATAATGTAACAACCAGCCGCATTCGGGCACGTCAATTGTCTTTCAAAATAATTTCCTAATTTAATTTAAATCTAATTTTAATATCTTAGTAGTTCAATAGAAACGTTGTCATTTCTAGTGCGCTCTGTGTTTTGTGTGGTCATCTAAGTGTAAAATTTAAAGTTAGCTTAATTTTAATACGCAAATAACATTGAATGGATTTTGGTTTTATTGATTTGTTTTTTATAGAGCTGAAGTGTTTCTCCCCTAAAATTTGATGACCGATAAAAGCAAACAATTTATGTTATTTAAAATACTGTCACAAACTCACAAACAAACACAAAGCAGGTCCCGGCTTCCTTTGATGGCTGAAATTGATACAAAGCGGTCACCGAGGCGAAAGATCTGGCGTTTCCGAGAGCCCTGTACTTCGGTCACGGAACTGGGATTATCCTCTTCGTATATTGAATTAGCGCCGTAATGAGCTTATTTAGTGACTTTGTACCTCTAATAGGAAACGTCGAAAACATATTTCTTGCATTTATAGTCATTACATAAATATACACTCCATCCACGAATACAACAACACACAATTACCTTAATAAAAATTTTAAAACGAATCCCCGACCAAACCTATATGTAATATAGTGAAGAATCATCTTACTACGTCAGCTTTTAAATAAAAAATAAATGCATCGAAATCGGCTCATTCTTTCAAAACTTATTATGCCACAGGCAAACACATGTACACATATTCACAAAATCACACGCACACGCACACACAGGCAGGACACGTCAACCTTATAACAGCCCTCGTTTTTCTTGGGGGTTAATAAAACCCTCCATTTTGCGGTTCACCAGTCAACTCCCAGTTCTTTCATCAGGTCCTTGTCATGGGTTGGTAGCTGATGGGTTTAACAGTAGATATTCTAGGGTTACGTCTCCTATCATCGAGCTACATTAGCAGAACAGCTCAGTTGTATCAGTATTCGTTAATATTTTTACTGTAAGGTCTCACATATGTTTAAAAGAGAAACAAATATCAATAATGCTGCAAATATCCAGTACGATGCTTACAAATGAACTGATGGCTTAAAACATCTGAACAGATCTCCATAAATTATAAATAAGAAACATCTCAATCACATCAGTCTTCAAGTTTGTACTTTAAATGAACTACAAAGAGTATGAAATAGAATACCGTAACTTTTACTCGTAAATATCACTGGACCAAAAACACAAATTGAATCTAACCCCAAAGCAAGCAAGTTATATGCTCGTGGTATGGATGGTAGTCAATGGTACGAATACATAAAAAATACTTGAATAATTACCAGAATGTATGCAGGCTTACAAATACGAACATTTACATCTTCGTAACAAAAATGACTGTTCACGTCGTCAATCGTCGAGACTCGGAATTTGTTGATGTTGCTAGGCATTTATGCGAATCCCACGACCAACGATGCGGTCTGGAGTCTATGTACTAGAGTCTGGTTACATGTTGGGTGATACTTCAATATCGAGAGCAGGGTGAACCCGTTACCCACTGCGTCATGTCACGATACCACATGGCAACATGAAGGAAGAAATTATTATGTTAATTGGGAGTTATTCGTACTGGTCACCTCGAAAGGAACCCACCAGCCTCTTATATAATTCTATCCTCATTATCAAGTCAGCTATAACTTTGGATAAAACTAAAGTAATGATTTAATCCTTTGTAATCTACATCTACTATTAATAATGACGAACGTTATGTGTTTTAAAACATTTGGATGTTTGTAACGAATAAACTCAAAAGACTACTGAACCGATTAAAAAAAAATCTTACACCATTAGAATACCGCATTATAAATGATATAATTTTTATAGAAAAAAAGCGATCCTTACTAAAACTTTATGTGACCCAAGATGTAAAAAAGTTAGCTATAAAATATCTTTCATTGCATGCTTTGCGAAAACTATGAAAGATAAAAGAAAAAATGTTCTATGATATTAAATAACGTTAATAATTACTTTTTTACATTTTCGAGACTGTTTACATAACATTTTTTTAGCTTCATCATTCCCTTATTTATTTTACTTTTTATTCTTTTTATTTAGTTACAAGAGGGCACAAATTTTAACATTTCGGAAGTGCCTCTCGCAAACAAGGGACACCCGGATGAAACGAAGTTCTGTCTCTCTCTATCAATCTCTATCAATGTCCATCAATATCGATCTATATCTATCTATATCGCAGCTTAGTAATAGCATAAAGTGTCGCAAAAACTTTATTGTTCCGGAAAAAATGGCTGCTACATACGGACGGACAGACAGACAGACATGACGAATCTATAAGGGCTCCGTTTTTTAGCCTTTGGCTACGGAACCCTAAAAAGGGGTGTTCGTTTGTAAGTGGAATAAATTAGTGTTCGCCCTTGATTTAGATTTAGATTTATATTTAGAATTTTATTTTTTCCTATACAAAGTATTATTGGATCACAATTTTACAAAGAACAAAAGGATTTCAGCTCAGTCAGAATTTGAACCTGCACTTTTTTGTTTATAGGTGACCTATGCTCTAACCTTGTGCTCTAGCCAGGATTCAAATCATGTGTTGTAAAAACTTCTCAAATCGTATCTTATCGATTCCGTCGACAGTTACCTACGTCCCATAGCTACATTGTTCTATGTAATACTTCATTAATACGTTATCTTTGCAGATGATTCTCACATTTTTAAAATAATTTGAATCCTCGGTAACTAAAACAGAGAATCAGTCAGCTAGAGACGAAAGGGTGTAGACTCAATTCCTAGCTCGGGTGAAGTTTTCTTTATTAGAAAAAAAAATTAAGCATGGGAAGTATGGGAGGTGTGAGTTTTCCGCGATCACAGAACATTTTGTGGTTCGTCAATGAAGCTGATGTTACGATCACTAGATACATTATTTTTAAAAGTCATAGAAAAAAACTTTGCAATTGAATACACGCTGGTAAAAGAAGGCATATAGGGCTATGGATTCTTAACTCTGTACGTCAAGTAAATCTATCTCTCCCTCAGCCAGAAGTTCAGCGGCGTGTACAACCTGACGGGGTTACAAAAGATCCAGTATCGCTTATTTTCAACATCATAAAACACGAAGAATGCAAGTCGATCCCGTTTTGATAAGGGATGGCTCGACGCGGTACCCTCAGCCCGCCCCAAGTTACAATCGCAATCGATGCCCACACAGTTCCCATGACGCGATGCAAATTTCTGGTTCATTACGCTTTCAATCGAGTGATTCGTATCAATTTGAGTAGGGCCGACTCTGTAGGGAAAGGCTATTTAAATTTTAGCCTTTTATAATGCATGATATTCACATTTTCTACGGAGTTGTAAGTTTTTGTGTAGTTTAGATAAACAAAAAGCCGTTATATAACATTTCCAGTGTTTTTAAGACCAACAGTTGAAAATTGGTGGGGTATATTTTGTGAACTATACTACTTGATATTAAAATGTAAATAAGGAAGAGTTACTCCCCGTACATAGAACAAAAAAAAATACCAGTCATCCTCAAGCAAATATTTTTTTTTATATTTATGATCATCAGATAATAATATATTGTACAGGAATAAAGAATACAATTTAAAGGAATTTCATAACTTTTTTCATAGTTGCAAGTCAAACCATTAATGTTCAAAAAAATATTTCTGATTTCTCCTAAGCGTTCAAGGAATGTTGATTTGCCCTGTATTACAACCAAAGGTGGCCGTTTTACGGTAGGCGTTTGATACCGACTGCAGCAACTATCAATAAGTGTAGATTCCAAACCTACCTCGCAATTATTGTAGGAGGACAAGTTCGACTCACACTTAGCAACTTTCATATTTTATGTTACAGAAATTTAAACAAGCAAACGAATTGTAAAATATTAGTTGGCTATAAATAAGGAGCTTAGTGCAAGTAATGCGTTACCAACCTCGAGTTAGAAAGTTGAATCTCTGCCGTGAGGAACTTTACCATTTGATTCGTGTGGTTTTTACAAATATATAAACAATTTTATACAGAATCCTTCAAAATTATTAATAGCAATGATATCTTCTTTAAAAATGTAAAGTAAATTTGAATCTATAATGCTACTGGCTGACCCGGCAAATTTTGTACCGTCTGACACTGACAACTTAGAAACTCCTAATTTTTTGCAATTTTCTCTAGTATTATCTACAGCAATTATACATATTTTTTTAAAAGACCTTCATACTTTAGTCTTATCTTGGTATTATTTAAGCTTAATATTTTTTAAAATATATCTTAGCCTACCTTTACCTACTTTTACCTACCTTTGATATTTTGGGTATCTACCGCACATAATGTTTTAGATGTTTATTTTTCTTACCATTCGGAAATCCATTTACTTGTTTGTCTGTCATACTTGTATAGTATCAGTTGCCTTGAGTTCTTGAAAACACAACATTTACTTCTGCGATTCCTTAAAGTATTGTCAATGTTATTGCTTATAGAATAAAATTACTTTTTAATATATTTATTTTTATAATGTTTTTAATATACTAATTACTTTTTAATATACAAATTACTCATTTACTAATATATTAATATACTTACATCACCGACTGATCACAAGAGTGTAGACAGAAGTAATATGTGTGAAATTATAGACATATCTCCGTGCTTAATGCTCCGAGTAATTAAATTCTGTCCATCTGTTTGTCTGTTACCCTCTCGCGGCTACATCGCTGAACCGATTTTGATGAATTTCGATATGCACATTTTTAAAGATTTTATTTCAAACACAGTACACTTTTTTCAAAAAAATCAACCCTCAATGGATAATACAATAGGTGATGAAAGTTTGCATAAAAATCGTGACTATTGTACTCTAACAGAGTCACGGGCAAATAGCTAGTTAGTATAGAATACAAAGTGTGCCGAGTAAACCCATAAAACATATCGAATAATTAATAGCATCATTTTGTCTAGTTGGTTAAAAATAAATATCCGTTTTGGTCCGGGCTCCTTTGCTGAATATACCATCTGCCTTCCTGCCAGTTAGCTCGTAAAAGGCGAGCAAAGGCTTTACCGTCTCTAACATCGTAACAACTGACTAGGTGGTCAAGTTTCGCACCGACTAGCATGGATTAGTACGTACCACCGCCTTATCTATTCCTGCCGCCATAACGTCAGTGTATGCCTTTGACGTGTTCCGGTTCGGAGGATAAGGTAGCCGATAAACTTCCTAACTAAAAAATGTTAGGCCTCGAGCAAAACTCGAGGCCTAACATTCCGGCCACAGATTGGCAAAGCACCATTACCATCTTTGATGTCTCTAGGCGGCGTGAATTTCTTACCATCAGGAAATTCGTCTGCTTGTTTGCCTTCCAATATCATAAAAAAAATTTCAGTACCTACTAAAATTATGACTTGAGTTCTTACTATAGAAATATATTAATAAAATAAATATATAAATACATAATGCGAATGTGTGTTGTGTGCAGACTGCGTACAGTTGGCGGTGTATCGCGACTGGCGCGCGCGGTGCTCGGGTGCGGCCAGCAAAGCGGCGCTCTCGCTGCAGCACTTCCTCGCCGCCGAGTCAGGGTTCACGCTGGACAAGCACTCGCACACGCTTGCGCTGCTGTGTCGAGACTTCACCGCCGTGCTCGCCTTCGAGACCAGAGAGAGGCTTATGCAGTGGCAGGTAACTAGCGACAAACAGGTGCAGTGGCCGCAGTATTTCCCGGCAGTTGGTGTTGTGCTGCGTGTTTCTACGTCGCGAACTCCAAGTTTAGCATATAATAGCTTGCAACGCAACTTCTTGTGCAAGTGCAACTTAATATGTAGGAATTGTAACAACAGTACATAACCAAAAATCATCCAGTGGTTGAATGAAACCAATAATAAACTTCTACACTATTTTGATTAGGTTCTATGAATAGACAAAAATTCTATTTTTTTAGTAGTTCCTAACAGATTATGATAATGAGTCGATTTTATGTTTCGTTTAGTTAAAATAACCTTACCATAATGGTGTGTATAGGTGAAGGTAAGCGCACATGTGGGCGAAGCGCGTCAGTACGTAGTGGTAGTGGGGCGCGCGGGCGCGGGAGGCGGCAGCGGACGGCGGCTGCCGGCAGGGCCCGCGCGGTTGCTACTTCGCCACCAGCGAGTCGCACTCGCCACAGGCGTGCCGCTGCGTTTACTCGGCGTTTGGGACATACCACATCTCAGGTGCTAAATCATAAACATAATTATTAACAATAAAACACAATTAGTTTGACTGTTGGAATGTTTTGAAAGATAGTATGGTTGATGTTGCGAAAGAGGTATGTGGGAGTGCAAAGATGCACAAGTCTATGAATGGTGACGCATGGTGGGATGAGGAGGTAAAAGCCTCAGTTGAAAGAAAGAAGAAAGCTTGGATAGACTATGTAGCATGTTTGCAGTCGAATGACTGTATGAAAGATTTGTAGAAAGAAACGTACCGTTGTTGCAAGAATATCACCAAACACTTAGTGAAAGAGAAGCGTGAAAGGGAAAGTATGAAACTACAAGAGAGGTTCGCTTACAACTTCGAGATGAACACCAAACTCTTTTAGAGGGAGGTGAAGAAGTCTCGGAGTTGTTCTTCTACCTCCAGAATGAACAGAATTATGTCTAAAAGTGGTGATATTCTTGCAAGCACGCATGACGTGTTAAAATGATGGAGTGAATTTTATGGAGACATGTATGAATGTGCCCAGGATGCTGCCGCTGGGCCCGAGTACTCATATAACTCGGAAATAGTGGAGGCAGGCAGCCAAGCGCCAGTAGCAGCCAACTCCATACATTTGTCGTATGGTCCCGTCGTTCTGGCCCCCCATTCGTTAGATAGCGCTGGTTATCAGTAAAATATCCTACGAATAGTTTTTTATAGGAACAGATCATGATTACGACTCGTACAAAAAGCTACAGTTCGTAAGGAAAACGACTCGTTTTTTGAATATAGGAACCAGACATTATTAATTAAAATAAAAGTGGGAGTTAAATTAAGTTGCTGTATAACGTTGTAATAAAGACTATAATACCAAATTGAATCTTGTAGTACTTTACTCGTGTTTATTTATAGTATGCGTTGTGGTGTTGCTAAGAAAAACTACTAAGGCAAGTCAAGTGGCAGATTATCACCTACCAAAGAATTAACAATTCCCTTTTTCTGTTTTGTTTTAGCATATTGGGCGGGCATATTGTCTTGAAGGTTTATAGAAGGTGTATTAGGTATATTAGAGTGTATGATAAGGTGTATTCAAAATTATTACATTATTTACAAGTTAAAATGTCTATTTTGTAGCTTCTGCTGTATATATAAATTTTTTTAGTACTTCATCATCATCATCATCATCATTTCAGCCATAGGACGACCACTGCTGAACATAGGCCTCCCCTGTTGACTTCCACTTCGACCGGATGGAAGCGGCCTGCATCCAGCGAGACCCTACGACCCTCATAAGGTCGTCTGTCCATCTCGTGGGTGGCCGTCCTATGCTTCTCTTGCCGGTGAGGGGTCTCCACTCGAAAACTTTTCTGCCCCAACGGTCATCAGTTCTCCGCACTATGTGCCCCGCCCACTGCCACTTCAGCTTGCTAACCCGGCTGGCTATGTCGATGACTTTCGTTCGCCTGCGGATCTCCTCATTTCTGAATCGATCTCGCAGGGAAACCCCGAGCATAGCCCGCTCCATAGCTCGCTGTGCAACCTTGAGATTGTTTATCAGGCCCACAGTAAGAGACCACGTCTCGGCGCCGTAGGTCATCACTGGTTAAAGACTTTTGTCTTGAGACACTGAGGTATTTCGGACGAAAAGATGCTACGCAATTTCCCGAACACGGCCCAACCGAGTTGGATTCGTCGATTTACCTCTTTCTCGAAGTTAGACCTACCTAACTGGACCGTTTGTCCTAGGTATATATATTCGTCGACAACTTCGAGGATCGCGTTCCCAACTGACACTGGGGTGGACGCTACATGGACATTCCGCATGATTTTCGACTTGTCCATGTTCATCTTAAGGCCCACCTGCCAGGAAACACGATTGAGGTCTTCGAGCATTGTACTAAGGTCTTCCAGCGATTTCGCCATTATGACTATGTC